>CAAKHC010007953.1:131234-150012 GCA_901007825.1 Macroramphosus scolopax | reverse complement strand
CTCTCTCTCACACTCTCTCTCTCTCACGCACACACACACACACACACACACGCAGAGACTAACTTTCTTCTTCAAACGCTTCAAACATGCATGGATTTGCCGAGACACTGCGCAGTAAAAGTCTTTCTTCTTGATCAGTCACTCGGTGCTTCACACACTGCCAGTGTCAGTTGCCGCACGTGGAGTCGACCGGGCAATCCGCCGCACAAATTGAATCAAGTCAATCACCCTCACAGAATCCAATCATCATGCAACCGAGGTATTCCATGTGGAATAATTGTATTCCGGAATTCTACGCACACATTTCAGTCACTGAACGCATCCTAACAAAACTGCCATGGAACGGAAATGAAGTGGATTTTAGTTTGTAAATGTATCATCTCACTCACAGCCAGCGTGTTACACGAGGAGGCTCCAGGTGAACATCACAGCAAGAACTTATTGGCTGTGAAATCTGTGAAGAAAAACACATTTCCATGTTGTCGATGTGTGTCGAACACATGAACACAAACAGAATGTTTCTCGTGGGGATCAGATTAGATCATCATCCATCCATTTCCTGCCTCTTATCTGAGGGACCCCAAGGAGTTCCCATGCCAGAAGAGATACATAATCTACCAGTCGGACGTCCCCGGGACACCTCGAGCAGGAAGCGCCCGGGAGGCGTCCTAATCAGATGCCCCAACCACTTCAGCTGCCGAGTTTCAATGTGTAAGGAGAGCGTCTCCACCGCATGTCTGGGCTCCTCGCCCTCCTCATCTCCAGGGCTTTCCTTATTAGACTGTCATATAGTCATTAATCATCGCAGTGACTTAGCAGAGACACTCGGCAGACAAAATTTTGGAGCAATCATAGCTCACCATATTTGGCTATACAGGAAGTAGGTCAGTCATTATGGCTGCATGTGACTGCACCATCAGCGAATGTAAAGGAATGTGTTTTAATAAATGAAAGCGAGCCTGCAGCCGTCGCCTGTGTGCAGACGGTTCGCAGCTCCAGGTGTGTTTAGATTGGTGCAATGCCACTTCCATGAGGAGGTGCAGATTCTGAACAGGCAAGGCAGACAATTGCTTGGGGCCATTATGACATAATGTTGACGGAGCCGAGAGGGAATTTATACCCGGGGCCCATGTGATGCTCAAACTGCTGCAAGACAAACATTCCTCTTCTGCTACATCGTTTTTACAGGTGTGCACACAAGGCCTGTGCAGCAAACGACTTTCTCCTGTATCATACGTTGCCATCACACGTCGGTGACACAATAGTGACATCCTACAGGGGCTCGGGACAGAAAGAGTCTTGGTCACGTGTTCAAGGCTGATAAGATCGAGCGGCGGGGCTCAGTGATTGAAGCTGGAGGTCACACTGCATTTTGCATCGCTCAGATCGTGTGAAGGTGACGCATGTGTCAAATTAGATATCGATCCGGAGTGGAAGTCGACGTGGGCCCATGCGGGCTTGTTTTTCACGCAATAATCGATCTTTCTAAAATCTTTCCGTGAACCGCAGGTCAGTCTTTGATAGCAAGTCCCTCAGGACTTGTTGTAATTTGCCGGCGTCTTGTTGTATATCTAATGGCTTCTTTATATGCGCGTTTGCGTGCGTGTCAACAAATGTTAGTGCATCGATTCTCATATGTGTGGACTGAATGTGAAAGTGAGTTCTCCTTTTATCTGCTGTGCAGCTCGCCAACATGGGGCGACGCTGTTGATTTGACGATGGATCAATAGGACAGAAAACCGTTAAACTGGGAGCTGATGAAGCATCTTGCCTTTCTCAATGCATTTTGGAAGAAACATGTATAATCAGATGGGGGTCTTGATGGAACTTGCACAAAAACTACAAAAAATGCACATTCCAGAATTAAAGATATTTGCAGAGAACAACAAGCTGCAGCTCTGTTGGAGTCACAGCCGGACGTTTCACCATCTACAGAGCCTGAACACGGTAAAAGAAATCAGGTTACAGATCCAGAGATTTAGATTTTGAGACTGAAAGTATAGTGTGTGTGTGTGCGTGTGCGTGTTCATGTGTGTGTGTGTGTGTGTGTGTGTGTGTGTTTTGGCTGCAACAATTAAATCCTCAGGCTGAGATTTGTCAGCCTCTTCCTTTTTGTGTTTGTATATTTAGATACAAAAAAGTGCGTGTGTGCGTGCGTGCGTGTGTGCGTGCGTGCGTGCGTGTGAATATGTGCTGTAAGTATAACTATACTAATGGTCTCTTTTTCTGTCTCTCTTTCACACATACACACACTCAACCACCCCTCTCTCTCTCTCTCTCTCTCTCTCAACACCAGCAGTTCCCTTCTGTTTTGGCCTACTTCCTCGCTGATCATGTGACCAGCTTGCAGAAATGGTGATTAAGTGGGGGGAACCAGAGGTCCATCGATGCTGGAAGGCACAACAGGTCCCAGGACGCTGAGGGGCACCTCTCTGGTTTTTCTGGCCCCTTTGAGAATCCTTCTGTCAGTAATTAGCGAAACACAACCTCTGGTGTGTGTGAGTGTGTATGAGGATACTTTGAGATATATTTTTGTTTGCATGCGTAAGAGAAAATGTTTTCTTTGACAAGAGCGTTCTCTCTGCGTTCAGTCTAAACCTCCAGCCGTTGCGTATTTGTCTGTTAAATACTTTAAGTCTGCTGACAAGACATCAGCAAACTGTGCAGTCGTATTACAGACGTTCATCTCTCCGTTCCATTAAAAGGCACCTTGCAGATGCGTCTCAGCCAATTTAAAATGAGAGTTCGGTGTATTGCTGAAGTGCATATTGACAGGAAACATGACGTCTGGAAGTTAACTGGGCTACGCGGGGTGCTGAATTGGTGACCTTTGAATTACATAACAACCGCTGCTCGTTCTCCATCCCGTCAGTGCACCTGCAGCAGTCCCTCTGCACAACCTGGTTCCTTGAACGCCACACATCTGAAATAGCTCTCATCCTGGAAGCTTCTTCAAAATTGTAATCAGTTACTCAGTACTTATTATTCCACAGGTCGTTGTTACATATGAGGTCAGCTGCTGTAATCATTAGAAATCTGAGGTGTGGGCAACAATTACCCTCTGGAGCAGTTTATCTAGTTCATGCAGGGAGAATTAATGATAAGTGACTGTTCATGAAATAAGTGATTGCCGTGGAGCTAATTCCTTTATTTCCAAGTCATCCTTTTATCGGTGCGTGTTACAGCTCGACACTGCTGGGAGCTCACAGATTTACTTTTTTCTAACGTCATGCAGCCACACACGGTTTGGATGTGCAAGAGAAGAACACTTTGAACATGTTTGCTTGGTCCTTAAAGCAGCAGTTGCTTGCAGAAAGTCGCTGATGCAATCATTAGCACCGGTCATGTCATGACTGGGAGGTTCTATTTCCCAGTGCTCACCTGTCCTCTAATGCACCAAAGGTTAATGAGTTGTAACAGTTAGTTATGAGAGAGAGAGACAAACATCCCTTCACATTTCGAGTGTGATTATCATTCACTGAGAGCAGCTGCGCGTAAACCTCTTGTAAACACAAAGGATAAGCAAAACTATCCCGGCTGTCTTTAAAAGATTTTGAAACGTCTCCATGTATCTTGTTTTGGCTCTGATCTGAGATTGTGAAGTCCCGGGGAACAGCCGGAGCACCTTCACTCCTCCCACATCCGCTGCTTAAATGCCTTTGACCTCAGCTTTGAGAGTAAAGCCGAGCACATACAGAGGAGCTGCTCGCTGGATGAACGTGAATCTCCGATGGGAATTACAAAGGAAGAAACATGGTCTATTGTCTCTTCCTGGCTATAGGCCTCTCTATGCACCTCATACAGAAACCTTGTACACTTAATTTGAACTGGATGATCATTATATTTGGTGCAATAAATCTCAATAAGAGAGGAAATGGACTTTCGGACAAGAGCTGTCCACTACGTGATTGCATTGGATGTTCCTGTTCCCAAATGAATCACATTACCATAAAGCTATCATTTAACTACCTACCTAAAAGAGCACAATCTTATATTTCATGTATCATCCCGATTCCCAGGTGCTCTATAATCACCTGCCGTTGTGGACGGAGGTGCTCAGAGGTCAGATAGACGGATGACCTTTGACCGAAAATACAACCTTTTCCTGAAACATCTTTGACGGGACAAAACTTCGGCAGACGGCGTGTGATGTGTGTGTTTTTAAACCTGTGTGAATTTCCCAAGAAAAACACGGACCTGTTTGTGTGTGCTCGAGTGTGCCAAGAGAGTTAAAGTGAGAGGCGTTCAGGTGCTCTGTTTGTTACTCTGCAGTTGCAGCTGTCATGTTTACGGGGAGCACTTCTCCATATTAAGTACGCCCTTGATTCTATTGTCCCTCTGCTGTCCTGAATCACATTACACACACACAAACACACAAACAGAGACACAGACGTGCACATAAAGGAGCAGCACACACATTCACCGTGACTCCTTTTATGTTGAAGTCTAAATATTCTCCCTGGATTCTATCCTTATATATATTTGCCCAATTACTTCCACATTACAGCTCACGCCTTCTCTTTGGTGATGGAGATGAAAAAAAAAAGACATAACCCTCATCATTTGCATTCACGACGCCAGCGACATTGTAATTTCAGAAGAAGCTCGACGTGCTCTTCTTCCTCACGTGCTTCAGTCTGATGAAGTGTTTGATGCCCACGCCCCGTCGTTTCACTCAAACGTGAGCTGTCTTTCATATTCCTCTTCCTCTCTGCCCCACATGAAAAGAGCGAGTGAACATTAAAAAGGAAAAAGATGTAACATTCAGCAAGACGGAGGAGCTCCGCTGTAGATCTGAGTGACACAGACTCGGCCCGTAATTGTTCACTGGAAATCTTCCCTCCCACGTCTTTGATCCTGTTGTTGCTGAATCAATACAGAGCGAACAGACACTCATGAATGTGCACTGACAGGAAGGTGCACACACTTACTGTCACCAGCAAGGGCACACGCACACACGCACACGCACACACACATGGATATTTGCAGGAAATTGATTGGGAAATTCCAATTTCTCATAGCAATGTTTGCTGCAAAGAATCTATCTGTTTGTCTGTTTGACTTTTATCAAGATACAACAGGCAAACGTCCACACGTCGACTTGTAGGTCGTTTTTTTTTTATGCCAGCAGTTAACAGATGGACCCCGGTGTGTGTGTCGCTGGTTGGTTTGTGTGTGTGTGTGTGAGAGGTTCCTTCATGATGTGACACAACACTGTATCTGTTTTTTATTCTTGTCTTCTGCTCGTTTTTTTTTCAGCTCTCCAGGACGGTCGGACGTCGTTGTCTGTCCCACATCAAGGTGAGCTTCGCCCTCGAACGCTCCCCCCTCCCATCTTAATATTTCAGTCTCCTACAACAGCGGTGGGAAATCAAACGTCACCACAAGAGCTTGCTCCCCTTTTTTTTTTTTTGCTTTCACGGTGCTCATGGGAGGATTTGAAATCTGGCTTGAACGCAACATTGCATTCATGTGTCACTATGTTGCATAAATCAGACTAAAAAACAAATATGCCAAATGCCTTTAAGCTCATGTTATAATTTTAGTCATCAACCACAGACGCAAAACTGCACAGCAGAGGTTTTATATATATGACGATGAATGGATTTAAAATGTGTCATTCCATGTGTATCTGCATATGAAAGGTGAGCCTGTGTGTTTATGAGCATCTGTGCATGTTAACATGCAACAGGGACGGTACATGTATGTCTGACAGATGGTGACATGCAGGAGGTGTTTCACTGTGGAAACATCTTCTGAATCCGACCTGCAGCTCAGACCTCACTGTAGCTGAGAGGAGACTCTGGCAGGCGTCGGGTGCCTTGTTTGGCAAAACAGAGGCCAATAAAAGTAATGTTATGAAGCAGATAGAGTGGCAGGTTTATTATGGGGCATTAAACTGGCAGCAGGAGACCTTTGCCCACCGCTGTAGTTCAAACAAGAGGAAAAATATCATCCACTACTGTTGTGTTTTTGTGGCTCAATCTTGGCTCCGTTATTCCCCTGAATGTGTGTGTGTGTGTGTGTGACTGTGAGGTCATACCTGCTTGATGCTGCCGCTCATTAGTATTAATGAATCGCACAATAACAACAACCGCTTTAATTCACTCCAGTTCAAAGAGGTATTGTTCGTCTGTACACATGAAACAAACACGAGACAGAGCTTGACAGGAAACACTCGACACACACTGAAGTGACTGCAGGAACATCTTCAGACTGAAGGACGACATGTTTGTGATCTTTTTAATGCACCAAGCTGCACCAGCCAATATTCCAACTCCACAGCTTCGTGCAACCTTTTTTTTTTTCCTCAGTGAAAAGAGCTAATAAATCCACTGAGCACGACCTGTCCACCTCCAACAACACAGACAAAGTTAGCAGAGGGCTGGTGAACATAATCAACCATTTAGTGGCTGAAGACACGGACGAACCCCTCAGGAGTCGGCGGGGAGCTAAACAAAGCTCAAATGAGAGTGGATGATATTAGTCGGGACGGATACACGGCTGCAAATGAATGCAAATGTTCTCTCGTGTCTGCAGGATGTGCAGATTGATTTATTTGCTAAGCCACGACTCTTATGAAGGAATAATGTGTGTGTGCGCTGTGTTTTTTTGGAGCTTCGTCTGCAGACTCGAGGTGGCCAAAAATAAGTACGCTGCTTTAAGATTTTGTAAATGCGAGACACAAAACAGCAGACGATGTATTAACTATTAATAACATTTTATTTATTATTAATTCCTCCCTTTGGAAATGTTTATTGACTTGAGTGAGAATTTGCAGGTTTCTTTTATGTAATGATGTCATGTGAGATCGGATCTGGTGGCTGCTGATGTTGCTCTTTCCGTGCCAGCAAAACCTAATTTCACATATACAGCTTATTTATTTTTTTCGCTTTCTACTCCGGCTCTCTGTAAATCTATAGTTGATGGTGTCGCTCTGCACAGTTTCTCTCCCGGGCGGCGGAAAACCCCCAAACCATCAATCTCAAATCCAGGCAGCTCTAATGCTGTGGCAATGAAATGTGAACCTGTGTTGTGACAAAGATGACCTCCTTTCTCGTGTCTCCGGGGGATTTTGCCAGCGGGAGGTGAGCAGGGAGGAAGACGGGGAAAGAATCGAGGGAGACGGGGGGGATGATGGTGAAACTCCACAATCAGCTGAAAATCTGGCTGGTGGAGTGAGAGTTGTGCTTCGGAGGCACAGGTAGGAGATGAGGAGGATGGGGAGATGTGATAAAGAGGCGTCTATGTGGGTGAGGAAAGGCTGGGAGTTAGGATAGTGCAATCTAGATTAAGGGAGAGAGAGAGAGAGAGAGAGGTTGGGGACAGGTGGAGCTCCACCACCTCCTCTGGTTTCAGCCTCCTCGTGCCTCCAGCAGGAGTTGATTTACTGCCCGTGAAGATGTAGATCCCCTCCATGGTTGTCGGCCTCAGGCTCCAGTTTAGGGCTCCTCCCAGGGGTGATGTATACACCTGAAGAACCACAGTGCTCGTGTTCACCTGCTGCATCAGAGTCTTTATAGGGCACTTCACTGTCTGATTGGTGGAGCATTACTCACCGAAGCCTGGAAGAACGTTCTCTGCTCTGCAATAGTGACTCCGCGGTGCTGTTACGCTCCTTTTACCAGACCTTGAATGAATCAAAACAGTCTTCTGTTGTTATTCTGCACTCTTTAAAAAGTGGTCTGACTTGTTCGTCTCACCATTATGTTGTCAAAGAAATTAGTTCAGCTCTCATCCAATCCAGTCTAATAACGTAACTCTAAGTAGAACCAGATCCGTACTCGCCGCACGCCGACCTCAACTGACCTGAAATAAAGTTCTCTCATTTGGGGACTCGCCTTTTTGCACACGGTCCTACGGGCTCCTCATCTGGTGTTTTACTGTAACTGTCTTTCCTCTCTGCTCATCCCTTCCTCCTTAACTTCACCTCTTTCTCTCCACAACCTCTCTTTCACCTTAAATCTACATGATCAAAACCCCTCCCCGTCTTTCCCGCCTCTCCCAGTCTCCTTCACCTCAGGTTCCTCGCCGCCCCTCCATCCTCTCGTCCCTGCGCTCAGCGATGTTTCATTTACTTTAATCTAATTTCATGTTATTTAATTTAGAGAGCCGTGACTTGTGATGGCTCAGCAGGGATTCAGGGTATAGTTGCATTGCGTGTGTTTGTGTCTGATAGTGTGTGTGTGTGTGTGTGTGTGAGTGTGTGTGTGTGTGTACAATCCCACACTTGTGCACGTTCACAGGTCTGCAGTGTGTCCTCATGCACAGATTTGCCCTTCGGCAGAGCAGAGATGTTTGATTTTTGCAGCCTGGGTTTGTCTTAGTGAAAACAAACTAACTTGCATTCATGCCAAGACGGTCATCATTTATTTACACGGCTGAATGAGGGTTGAGAGACAGTAAGAAGAGCTGGAAGGAAACGATGATGAGGGTTAATGTTCAAACAGCCATCGCGGGGAAGAAACGAGGGGTGCAGGATGAGGAATAAATGAGAAAAGGAAGGAAGAGGAAGAAGGGGATGACCTTGGGGAGGCCAGATAAACAGACATATTGTGAATTATAAGACTTCATACATTATTGGCAAGGGAATTAATAGCCGCAGGCCAGTGATCTTCACTTGCAATAATCTCCAGACTCCTTTGACGTGCTGCTAGAGACGCTGGCAACGAGGACAAAAGTGTATTCCCCATTTAAATTCAACCCAAAGGAGCCGGTCCAAGCTGCAGAGGACAGATCTGAACGTGTGAGATGAATCGTGCGTAAGCGTCTGTGATACGTATCTGCAGGAATAAGAGGCCTCGAGCACGGAGCCGCTTTACAGATTCAGTTTCACCTGTGGATTCAGTCATGTGAGAATATTACACAGAAAATAAATACGGATGCAATCATAAGACGGTTCTATAAACCTCATGCATATACAGTGGAATGCAGCCCCGTCTGTTCCTCCTCATTGATTTGAAGAATGAATAGAGCGGAATATGTGTAGAGCAGAATTGCAAATTAACGAATAAAATTGCCGGAAGATAAACAAGATGAATATGTCAAAATATATTTGATTTTCTTGTGATTGCTTTGTTTCAAGCTTCCAGGTAGATTCTTTCTTTTTGTCGGATCTGCTGGGCAGTTCAGTAATATTCAGTATTCAAAATTTATTTACTTCGTAAAAGCCTGAACTTTTAAATCTTGTCGGTTGCGTCCCTCCGATCTTCTCACAGAGCAGAAGTGACACCAGCGACGTTATCGTATCATGAATTAAAAGTAATGCAATCATGTTTTAATTAAACCTTATGTGCGTGTGTGGGCCAGTGTGTGTGTGTGTGTGTGTGTGTGTCACAGGTCTTTGTATCATTGTGAGAACAGATTTTAAGTGACCTTTTCTTCACAACTTCAAAGGGCAGTTTGAGACTCAAGTGCGCGTCAGAAAACTCTACAACAGGATCTCCAGCTTTCTGTAAACCTAATCCGAGTGTTGTTTCATGTTTGGCATCAGAGACAAGTGACAGGAAATATGGCTCAGCCGCTACGGGGATTGCCATGGCAACATATCGGCACCCGGAATGATATGCTTATTTGAATTGATTGGATCAAAGGCTGAACCCAGCATTCATTTCCACGACGGATTTAAATGCACCACTCCGACGGCTGCAGGAGCAGAACAGAACTTTGGAGTCACTGTTAGAGAGTGTAGAATATTCTGCAGACGCACCAACACCACGCAGGCCTCTGTGAGTAATGCTCTACCCCTCGGACAGTGAAGTGCCCTATAAAGGCTCTGCTGCGGCAGGTGAATGGAAACGGTGGTTCCTCAGGTATTAATGTCGCCCCTGGGAGCAGCACTAAACCAGAGGCTGGAGCAGACCACCATCCAGGGAATCTACATGGGCAGTAAATCAACTCCAGTTAAAGGCTTAAACCAGAGATCGGTGTGTAAACCTACACACCGACGTCTGAAGGGTTTCTAAAGCCTCTCATGTGCTCGTACGGCTTCCTAGACGGAGCAGTTTTCATGCAAACATTCGGAAGCTCGCACCTCATATCCCCCGTGCGATGTCTGTATCAGTGTGTCGACTCCGTCCATGAACCGTGTGTGTGTGTCTTCTTGATATCGACTCTCACTCTCGACCATTCAGAACCAGGCAGAGGGAAAACTGCTGCTGCTGAATGCGTGTCTGGAGGATGATGGACTGGCAGCTGCCAGGCTCTGAAGAGAAAACACACTAGAACAGCTTAAACCCACCAAGGTGTGAGATGCATCCATGCTGCGTGTGTGGGTGTGTGTGTGTGCGCACGCCTGTTAGGGCTCAGCTGATAAGGGATTTGCGAAGGCTGATTCCGATATTTATACACCACCGCTTCCTATAGCTCACACTTTCGATCGACTACTCTGGCTGATTTCTCTCTCTCAGTTTGAACTCGTCTGTTTCACAAGATGGAAAAAGCCCTTTAAAAAAAAAATACAGTTTAGGCCGACGTGCGGACACGAACACTAAAAACTTCCCCAGGAACCCATGAAAAATTCAACTGTTCAGCAGCTGCCACTGAGTGTTAGAGGCGACGCCGAGATAATTTCAGGTTTTTAAAGTTACCAAAACATTTCAATAATTAAAGGAAGCGATGACATTTTGAAAGAACATCAAGAAATGATGTGTGGCGCATCCACACCGAGCAGATCTGACATGAAATAATGATAAATCTAAGTGTTAATGTATGTTTTTATCTATTTAAGGGAGATGATGTCGGTCAGTCTCATCCACGTGGAGGCTGCAGATACAGGCAGGTCATCGGGGGGGGGGTCGCGCAGCGCAGCTAAGTCGTTAGCAGTCCTACCAGCAGTCCTGCGTTTTTGCAGTAATTCCTAATTTTATGGTCTGTGGACAGCAGCAGGGACAAGCTATGTTCAAGTTCCCGTGGCTAATGTCATTACAGGCTGTCAAACACACTTTATATTAGTTATTTAGCAGACAGCTTACAAGCGGTGAGAAGGTAAAGCTTCACTGACGCTTTGGAAGGCTTCGACAGACCAGCACATCCGTGGAGGAGAAACACCTAAATCAAACGTACGGCGACCGTGTAATCTGAAATTGCTGCATTTCTGAGTTTGGTGTTTGTAGGAAAACATTTCCATATTTTAATGTGCAGAGGAAAAAGAAGTGAGGAAAATAAAAATGAAGGTCTGGATGTGGAGTGACTGACAAAATATCTCATTTAAATACATCAAATTTATAACTTTATTTATTTATTATATAAAACAACTTGACTGGTTGTTTAAAGACTTCAGTGAATCCGGTATCCAGTGATATAATCACGTTCAGACCAGCTGAGCATAGTTGAAGCATAAAAACAGATTAAAAGTATCAGTAACAGCTTAATTAATGTCCCGTCTGCCTACAAGTGCAAATACCATTAATTTAAATTGTGTTTTCAGCAATGTGACAATCTTGTTCTCACTTTGATGCATCATTAACACCGTTGTGCAGAAGTAATTAAGTAATTTTTGCACTGTATTTTATTTTGTCCTCTGTCAGTTCCCTTCGTCCTGGCTGAGGCCTCATGCACCACCATCATCTTCATCATCATAATGCCTCCATGTCACATCAGACTCTACAAGCAGCTGGCCATGTCCCATCTCGCTCTCTCTCTCTCACGCGCCGTGTGACTGCACACAAAAGTCTGTTAATGTTGCATTATTCATGTGGCACTGCAGACTGGACCTTTCTGGGAGGAACTTCAAGTTTTGGACCGCCGCTCACGCGGGCGTGTTTCACAAGACAAGTTTTCACTTGTGTTTTGTATCAGTGTAGGAAAAGAGCTACTATATATATATATATATATATATATATATATATATATATATATATAGTATATATTACAGAGAATATGTGGCCAATCATATAGTTTGGTGTCAGTGTAAATTGATTTAATTGAAATATAAATTTTTAATAATATTGCAATATTGCTCAAATGAATATTACTACTTGATTATTCACCAGAAATTTAATTATTTAAGTACAGAAACAGAAGAACGATATCTGCTGATTGTTTTAGATCTTCCTTCTCTTCACTAAATTGCTCGGGGCGGTTTTAAATGTAATTTTCTATGCTGCCTTTTGGCGTAAAGCTGACAGGATGCTGTTTCTTCCCCCCGGTGGAAGGTCATAGTTGCTCCATTGTTGCAGTAAGAATGGCAGGATGACAATATCTAAATACTAATGAAAATACGGTTTAAAGAGGATATGGGGAGAATCATCCAGCAGGGTTGAGATCTGAGAAGATAATCTGCTTTCTCATGTGCCCGTGGCGGCCGGCGGTTCCACTTCACGAGGCAGCGGGAAACAATAACGACAGCAGGCGTATTAGAAGTGTTTAATATACCATAAGTACAGTAGACGACGGCGTCTCCTGGAGCTTTGTGCCGCGGCGAAGCGGGAGAAAGTTTGTTTCCCATTATCTCCCATGTAAGTGTCATCATCACAACCTTCGAGATATCGTTTCACTTTGACTGAAAGGGTTCTTAAAGCAACACATTATCGTCCCTCTTTCATCGAAGCATTCGCACTCTCTGAACATGAACTTGTGCTGTTGCCTAAACAAAGTCTCTCACAGTCCACAATATCAACTTATTCTGATTTATTACATTTAACTGGAGTCACTTTTATGGCATCAGAGCACCATAACTACAATCACACGGGAGCACATCCAACCTTTATATGCCCTTGCGTCACATGCTGCTCTCCTGTATCTCCCCCCTTGTATTTACTGTCTCTCTCCACTGTCAACCATCTAATTTAAAAAACAACAGTGTTGAGTCTGTCACTTCAGGCCATGTTTTAGTCATGATTTAATTTACATAGTGATTAAAGCTCAGGAGGGAGGATACAGGCGCATCTCTATTAGTCAGCAATAAATGATCCGTCGGAGGATACGTTGTAGAGAAAACAGGGCAGCCACGTTTGTCTGCAGTCATGACTCCCGTATTGATTTGTCCTGAGGTCAGAGTCCATGTTGGCGTGGCCCCTGTGGCTCTCGTTAATGGTTTGACTTCCTCCTCCGACTCCGCTCTTAAGGTTTGTGACGGCTGAGGTTTTGGCAGATTGTTAATTTCCTCACGTCACTCTGCAGGGTCCAATTTCCAATATACAATTACCTAAATACTAACACGGACTTATAGTCAATCAGGCAATATGTCGAGTTCGTTGACACGGTGGAGAGTTTTCCAATGAAAAAGCTAATAAGAGGAACTACTGACTCCACCTGAGAAGCATAAATAAATAAATAAATACATTTTGATTTCGTTCTACATTGTGTAGCTGCACTAGTCGTGTGTGGAGCTTCCTTCCACGAGGCCCGAGGGGTCAGTAACGGGTTGGACGGGTGTTAAAATGAAATCATACGACCTTCACAGTTCTCCCGTCTCACTCCAACCGAGCATCCGTGGGAGATTTCACAGCCACATGTTGGAGGGCACCGTCGGACCGCCGAACACCGAACGGGGGGAAGTGAGAAACGACTTGTGCGCCTCCTTCATTGTCTCTCTTTAGGGTCTGCCAGCAGGCGAAAGTTAAGCCTCTTTCTGATATAATGTAAACGATTTCTTCGGTGAATAACACCCTGGCTCAGGGAGTAGAAATCTATTTTAGCCTACTTTATTTTATCACTTGAAGTGAGCAGACCAGGGGTCCTTCTTCTGTGTGAGTCCTACACTTTCTGCACACTACAGACTGGAGTGTGCATACATGCACGGGAGTGTTGTGTCATTAGTCAAAGATTAGTAATTATCATAACATGCTTAATCCTCTCTGGCATTAACATATTAGCACTTCCAGGTGAGCGGTGGTGCTTTTCACACCGGAGCTCGTATTGCTGAACTGTGCTTGCAGGTTTAAAACTAACATGGAGAAATACTCTTCATTGTTTTTTGAAGCTGCGACACTCGGATATAAAAAGCATCTTCACGAATAAAAAGGTCAAAACTGGCCTATGGGCAATATAGAGACGTGTCAGTATTTCGGTAAAACAATGGAAGCCCCAGTAATGTTGCTTTTATTATGCTTTAGTTTTATGTGCTCTGGCTGCATCTGTTTTTTTTTTTGGTAACTTCCAGCATCTTCGCCGCCACCACATCGATGGACCAGAGTAAAGAGCACAATAGGGGACTAACAATAGCTGTAATCTCATTGAACGCTTTAGGTTCAATACTCATTGTAAACCCAGCAGTTCATTCGGCTACTGGTATGATGTTTGGAAAATATAGTATAGATTCAATTGTGTGAAATCCGAGACATGGGGTCACCCCAGAAAATAGACTACAACAGACAAACATGCTCAGAGATGCTCCCATCCTCTGACCCGGTGCCTGGAAAACATTTTCTTATTTTGCACACTATTATAGATCTCGATAAAAACCTGCTCCAAACAGTTATAAGCTCCATTAGTCGTGCCAACAACTGTCGGAGCACCAGGGTCCATGACTCACTTGATGCCTCGCCTCCCAGTGAGAAACAGCAGCCTCGTGGTCCAGCACCCCGAGGCGCGCACGTGACGCACTAACCCTTCACAATCACCATGATATTGGGTGTTTAAATAAGTTGTTGTAACCACTTTTAATTATAACACCACAGCGGCTCGGGGGGGGGGGAGTTTTAAACCTCAAGGCTAGAAGACTGCAGTTGAGCTGCTGCAGCCCTGTTTCATATATTATATAATTAGTGTGAGGATGTAACTGGGATGGTATCAGAGGCAGATAGTTACAGCATGAACAGCCCAGCCAGGAGATAACGGAAACGTTGCATAAAAAGGGAGTTTGAAACCGAGGAGGGCTGACATGAATCCTGCAACCTGACCCACGAAGAAGAGGACCGAACATTTTAGGTTTGGGTAGTGGGTGAAGGAAGAGGAGGAGGAAGAGGAGGGGGGGATTAGACACAGTGCATCTTTTAAGTACTGCGGCTGATGTCACCATAATTGGTCATCAATGACTCTTACAGCTGTGAAGAATGGCTAAATGAAAACACACACATTGACACACACTTCCCCGAGGGAGATGTTACAGCCGCACTGATCCGGTGGAACCTTAATTGCTCGGACCTGCTCTCTCTCTCTCTCTCTCTCTCTCTCTCTCTCTCTCTCTCTCTCTCTCTCTCTCTCTCTCTCTCTCTCTCTCTCTCCTCACTCGCGCACACACACCTGCCTCCGACTTTGCACCGGCGTCGCATTTCCCGCTCACCTATCCTCGGTCGCACCTCCGCCGCCGTGGCCCCCATGTGGCCCCTCCCTTACCGGACTGGACAGATAAACTGCCGAACTGTGTCACCGGGAATAGCCGAGATCAACGCACCGGGAGATCCCTTCCCACCCCTCGGCCGTCTGATCGATCTTTAACGGAGCTTCACCCTCTCATGTCCGCGGTGCACGTTGACTTCAAATCGAGATATATTTATTTTTCTTCCCCCCAGAAGGAGACTGGCAGCAGCAGCAGCAGCAGCAGCAGCGCCACTAGTTCCCAGACCCGTGGGTGGCTGGGTGGCGTCCGTCTGGGCGAGCTGATAGGAGGAAGATTTGGAAACTGCTTCATCCCAACGACACCCCCACCCCCCAAAAAAAAAAAAAATCTCAAGATATGGCGATGAGAAGTGAGATGTATGGAGACGAATGGGAGGCCGTTTATGTGGGCTTCAGTTGAAAGGGAAAACCTCCCACCCCCACCACCTTCACCATCCTCAGCTAACCAGTTGATTATTTTAATAACAATCCAAAAAAAGTGCGGAGCGCATGAGACACTGGTGAATCCCCGGGGCAGGTCCAACACGCAGACTGGATGAGTCCACCTCTGGCTGTCGGACGGACTCATCAGGAGCACTGCACGGATGCAAAGAGACTAAACACATCTTGGCAATTGAGAAAACACCCTCAGCATCTCCGCCGACGGTGTTGCAACCGAGCGCGGTGAATCTCACACCGGGGGGGACGAGGCGCTTCACCGACAGGTAGGCGACACCCCGACGGCTAATCAGAGTGACACCTCCGGGCTGCCGTGTTAAAGGTGATAAAGGTGATTACCGCCGACTGACCGCCCACGCGCCGCGCGCTGATGGCCGCAGAGCCGCGCGGCTGCACCTGTTGTGATACATGTCGGGGGTGGGGGGGGGGCGCGCTCGAGCGTGAGCGCGGACACCGATAAATGTGACAGTCAAGATGCTGCTTTTAATGGCTGATGATGTCTGTGTCGATCTAAATTGAAATAGTCCTGATGTCTTTTCCAGCTGTTTGCGCGCGCCGGTGCACGCGGTGTGGGCTTGATCGGTGTGATTAGGTGATTATAGGTCACACACACCCGCGCGCACCACAAGTGTAATTACAGTATAATTGTCTCAACACACAGCGGGATGTAAAGCTCTCCATCATATATAGTAAGTCAGCCTTTGTGGCTTCATCAGCCTGCATCATATCGCTCCTGATGCTTGCAGTCTATTTTCATTCTGATCGTCAGATGCTAGAACTCTACAGCCATAAAGCTTGATGGCCAAATCTGTCACCTGCTGTACACACATTCATCATCTGACAGTGCCCAAGGGGATGGACGGAGGGTTTTATAGATGTACTTGATAACTGTATGTGTGAGCATTTTTGCGGGAAGCTATCAAATCTTGGACACCCTTTGCAACGAGGGTGACATTTAGCAGCAGGAGAGTCCAGCTGTGCTCCCTCCACCGCACCATCATGGGTGTTCGACTCTTTCCCCATCATCTCGGACTCCTACCTGACAAAGATCAAGGACGCACATGTCCACGTCTCCTCTGCAGATTCTTGTGGCGAAGCACGAGGGCTGTTCAGCAGACAGAGGAGCTGATAGAGAGGCCAGAGAGTGACGGATGACCCAGGATGACCTCCAACGGAGCCAGCTGCAGGCAACAAGATGCCCGGCCCATCTTGCGCCCCTGTTGAGGAAACATTTTTACAGTACAGCCTTGATGGGCGATGCAGAGACAGCAGGGATCACAGCTGTGTGGTAGCTGTCTCTGCGCCCAAGGTGACTTCAGTGTGACTGTCCAAAATGTCACATTGAGCAGTGCAGGACAGGAAAGACAGTTATTTGATTTCCACAGATCATTTTTTTTCTAATCGGTTTAGCTTTTAAATCTAATAAAAAGCCATTTCATTGTTCGTCGCCTGCGGAGGAAACACATGTCCTTCTTTGATATCTAAAACCGGTCACCTGTCTGTTTCATGATGAATCACAGAGTGGCAGTTATCCAAAGTCGATGCTTCCAATGATCAAATATGGCCTCATTATTCCTGACAGGTGGTAGGGATCCTCTCCAGAAGACACGGAGAGCTAACTGATGTTTTAGTCACGTAAAAGGAGGCTAATTTGTTGCTTTTTTCTTGATGTCTGGCCATCTCGTGCACATTCTTGGATGAAGTTAAATCACGTGGTTTTGCGTGTTTTGATGTTTGATTGGTGGCTGCCACACACCCGGCATCCTTTAATCCGGCGGCTGTATTGTGATTCTGTTGATGATGTTGTCTTATCAGCGTTGGCTTGTGATGGCGGTGTTGCACATGTTGGGTAAACACTCCCGTGACCTCTCTCTCTCCTGCCACTCTTCTAAATGTGTTGCTCTCCACGGGGGCCGAGTGAGGTGAGGAAAAAAACACGAGTCTCCTTTCTCCCCTTTTCCCGGCTTCGGGCTCAATCTCTCTTCCTCCTTGTTTCCCTTCTAGCATCCCTCCGCCCCCCTTTCCCTCTTTCAAGCTCCAATTCGTTCTGATCACCTCTCTGCAGGCTTAAAACTCGGCTCCCTCGGGTGCAGATGACCCCACACTTCAAACACAGCCAGTCAGCCCACTTTCATTTGCTCCTTTCATCCCCTTAACCCATAACCCTCCTGTTATCCACCGACCCCTCTTCCCCTCACCTGCTGTACGTGTTTGTCCCTCTTGCCTCTCCTCGTCTTACCCTGAGCCAAGTAATGAGGCTTATCAGATGGAGGTTTTCTGCTAAAGCTTGTCCTTGTCAGCTCTCATGTCTCTCTCTCTCTGTGACAACAGTCTGTGTTTTCGTTAGCGGAGCAAAAAAACAAAATCCAAAAATACATGTGAGCGGAGCAGCGAGTGAGTAGAAGAGACAGAAAAAAAAAAAGTCACACCGTGACAACGTTTGACGTATGTGTATGAATTTTCCGCCGCTCCCGTAGCAGCGAGTGTACGTGTCTGTCAGGGCAGCGACAGCGAGAGCAGATGAACTGTATGAATTAAACATAATGTGTGTTATTACTTTTTCCACTAATTACATAATTGCTGTGTTATTGGAAATGTAAGTATCTCAGCCTGCTGCGGCGTGCGGACAGAAATAGATATAAATCAATGTCATTGTTCAGCCTCTATTGTTGTAATCATTTCTTTTCTCAGGGTTTTCACGCGCAGCAGATCAATGACACATATCAGGTGTTTGATCTGCATACGTCATGTTATAAATACACACATGCATACGCACGTACATGCACACGGAGAGGGAGAGGAACTATTTCCTCAGAGTTCACCAACTAAAAAAAAACGAATTTCTGTCTCGTGCAAGCGGCCATCTTCAAACTGGGCATCCTCTGGAGATCCCCGGAGAAGACTGGCACCGTTCCCATTGTCTCACTTAACCTTTTGTCTTCACGCTCCTTTCCTCTCCTTGGCTTCGACTCCAATATCAACACAGAATTAAAGTCTCAGATGATTTAATTAGAGAGGAGAGGAGAGGGAGGGGAGGGGAGAGGAGAGGAGAGGAGGG
>CAAKHC010007953.1:121064-131126 GCA_901007825.1 Macroramphosus scolopax | reverse complement strand
GAGGAGAGGAGAGGAGAGGGGAGGATGAGGAGAGGAGGAGGAGAGGAGAGGAGAGGAGAGGAGAGGAGAGGAGAGGATGAGGAGAGGAGGATGAGGAGGGGAGAGGAGAGGAGAGGAGAGGATGAGGAGAGGAGGAGGAGGAGAGGAGAGGTGAGGAGAGGAGAGGAGAGGAGACAGGGACATCCCCACTTCACTCTGTTACTGCTGTCTGGCAGCTTCCAAAATACTCTCTGCTTCTGTATTTCTGCCTTCCTCTCCATCTCTCCATAACCTCGACTCAGTCCGGCGTGTTCTGTTGGCAGGAATATTACATGAAGCATATTTCCAAAGTGTCAAAATATTGCAGTGGGAAACCCTCGCGGAGACAACTTCAATGACTCAAAGTCGAGCATCACTCTCGTCATACGACAACGGGGTCGGACGTGGTGGTTGTGTGATGCCCTGTCAAGCCCCGAGGTCTGTCTGCGAGGTGTTGGGGGGCATCGGGGATCGTCTGGTTGGACGGGAAGTCAGCAGATCTGACAGGGCGGGTTTAGAAGAAACGACAGAGTGACAGGACTTTAGTGTTCTTCCTTTGTGGACCAAGGAGACCGAACAAAGAGTCAGCGGGAGAAAGACAGCGAGAGAGTGAACGCCAGATAATATCTGATTGTACTCTGCTGGTATTTATGAGAACAATAAGATTGGATGATTTCTTTGTGACTCCGTTGAATTATAATGTGATTACATAATTTGTCAACGTGATTCTGGCACCAGGAGACAGCAGTTTCTCCCAGAATTGAGCTTTAGCAGAGTGGAAGGGAAAATGTTCCCAATGTTTCTGAAATGAGCGTGTGTGTGTGTGTGTGCGTGTGTGTGTGTGCTCTGCAGGGAGAAGATGCCATTCCACCATGTGCGGGCGGGCCTGCTCTATCCAGACAACTACCTGAGCAGCTCCCTGACGGAAGGCAGCGAGGCCTTCCAGCTCAACAGCATCTCCACCGAGGAGCTCGGAGGTGAGCGTGTTAATGGAGAGAGAGAGAGCGAGGGGAGCGTATTCAAGATGCGCAATGTTTCCCTAGAAGAACAGTGCAGTTACAAACGCTTCAATTCTCTCGGGAAAAGTTTTTCCATTTAGCCGTTGTGTCAGCGCTCGGCTGGATGCATTGGTTTCCAATTATAGAGCTTAGGAAATGTAATCAGTCACCAGGACAGAAAACGAAGCAGCGTCCGAGAGAAATGTATCTCGAGACGGAGAAATGTATCGATATATTGATTTTTTGGATCCTTCAAATTTTCTTTGCACGGAAAATTGATCGCAGGGGCAAGGCCTGTTTTTATGTGGAAAATCAACCGACTGACATGAAGGCAAGGCGATGTTTACGTCCCAGGACGTGGTTGTAAAACACAGGTTTTTACTTTTGTTTACCTTATTAGTGCTGAATCCAAAAATATACAGCTTTGAAAAGGACCCTCAGATAGTTGGATCACACAGGTTGCAAGCAGGTTTGCATTATTTATTCCAAACAGAAAGCTGGATGAGTGTCTGAATCACAACCTGACGTCCATCATAAACATCATCACAGTTAGACCGACATCATCCTCATCCAGCCACTGTTGTCTGCACATGTTGATATAATGAGGGATTATTATTATCAGCCTCATAACAAGTCGACGCTCTTTTAGTTTTATCTCTAAATAAAAAAATGTTCACCTTCGTTTCAACCTGAAGGATCGTTGAGGTTTCTGTGTGAGACGCTGCAGCTTCAGAGATCCGGAGTCTGTACGCTCCCAATTTGTGGGTCTTATATAACCTCACATGAGCCTCAGACTCCAATTTCTTCTCGACTGAAATTCCTCTTGAGAAAGATCCTAAGAAACGTCACGTTCACACTTCATATAAAACCATGAACTGTTCACACCTCTGTTCTTCTAAAGGTGAATCCCATCGTCCTCTTAATTTAAAGGCCGTGCCGGTTTCTACGAATCGGCGCAGGTGAAGGCGCCGGCCGACCGGCTCGAAGGGGCGAGACGCTGCAGAGCCGTCGCACAGGGAAATTAAAAATAATAATTGCGTGAGAAGTGAAGACCCACAGTCCGACTGTCAGAGGAAGAATTACTGAGGTCGACATGCGGCTGCAGGAAGTGAACAGCAAGACGTTCGCTCACGTTCAGCGACTGTTCGCGCGACGGATGAAGTAAAAAGTACTTTGATGTCAAATCTAATGCCTTAAAAAACACTGCCAAAGACAGAGGAGAGCCGCTGACCACTGGAGGGTGAAAGGCTTGCTTGTTATCTGAGCTGGACCAGCGTATCAGGGTCGGTATTGGAGAGGCAGCGCTCGCCGCTGCACCATCTGCTGAGCGTTTGGACACAGACCGGGGCCCTGGGGCGGCAGGAATAATGTGAGAGAGCACAGTGTTGTAAAGGATAAGAAATACTCCACTGGTGTAATTTAAATCTTATAATTTTATACAACTGTAGAATAGAAGAAGTATAATATGAATAACAGCAATTAGCAATAATTTTTGCATATAGTGACACTCACATGTGCCCTTGAGTGGGCTTCGATTCTGTTCTTACCTGAGGACAAACCCCATAATAAGAAGGTGGAAGTGGGTTTGAAGAAGGTAAACGAGTCCCGGAGACGTTGACGGTTCAGTAAGTGCATGTATTTCTGACGATTGTTGCTTTGATGGAGAGGAAGCAGCTAATCCCGTCGCTGAGTGACAACCGAGAGCGCGAGTGTGTCTCTGACTGAGGCTGTTTGTTTGTTTGTTTGTTTGCATGTGGCCAATTGTAGCTTGCTCGAATGAGCTTTGGTATGAAGTGCTTTGTAGCATAAATCTTTTAATCCAATGTCTCTCATGCACGCGTCCACTGAAACAGCTGCTTTAGCGGAGCAGAGCTGGTACGGTGGCATCAAGGTCTCCTCATCATCATCGGTCCGTTTGGCCTCTGTGTTTTGTTTGTGAAGCGTCAACCTTGGTAAACCTGTTCTATAAAGTGGACTACAGACGTTATGATGAGGCATTATTTAAACCCTGTCAGCCACAGATCCAAAACAACCGACGGGATTCTTTGATGTGGACAAAATATCCATTTTAGTTGCTGCCAGCATCTGAAAACTCCAAATCCCACTTCAGAGAGATGCTGAGGGTTCTTCAAGGATCATCTGGTAGCGTAGATAGAAGGCTAGTTAATCACCCCTGTGTTGGACGGCCGCTATTCTTTTCTCTGTGGTTTTAAGGCGTTTCATCAATCACAGTGAGAACATGTACTGTCCTGAGGGGCCGACTTCCCAATACACAGCAGCGCACAGGCAGCGCTGCCTGCTCAGACACACACACACACACACCAATCCGCTGCACAGTGATACATCAGGGACCAGTTCATTCGTACCCTGTCGAAAGTGTGCTCTTCACTGCCGGGCTGCATACCAATATGCTTCACTTTGTTTTGAGCTCGCACATTCATCCGCATACCCGATCCCTTTCCTGTGATTCTCCCTTTATTTAGTGACAAAACAAAAAGGCAGCGGCGCTGTGTTGGAGTTTAGTCAGCAGCCGTGGGAGATGTTTACAGGCTTAGACGGCGGCTGCGACTGAACTTCGACTCTCGCGAAGCTGACAGAGCAAAGACGGGCACAGGAGCCAGATGAGACGGACTTATTACACGGAGGAAGAAAGAAGCAGCATGCCAGGACGGGAATATTAATGACACAAGGTCTGCGACGGAGAGAGGGAGGGAGATGAACTTCATGTAAAATTCATTGTTTAAGTTAGGGAACAGATTAGTCTTGAGGAAATTGTGGTTCAACCTCCGTCGTGCGGCAGGCTATCACTCCACTGGATTGTGTTTCCCCTGCAAAGATTTGAACCGATGCTGGATGTCAGCCTAAATGATATCCTCGCTCAACCCTTAAGTGCAGAGATCCGCACAGAAATTGAGTATTCGTCCATGAAATGACGTTGAATAAAGGCCTGGATAGTCGGTCCCGTCTCTGCGGTCTTTAACGTGTCGATAAATTCGATCACCTCCACGCAGGCACAAAGCACCGCTTCCCCCTGCTGCAACCTCCACTCACGTAGTGTCAACTTATTGACAGGTAATCAGCTGGAGATTGGCCAGAGTGTTGTGTGAGAAAGTCCTCGGAGAGTTCGGTTTGTTGCTGCACAAACAAATAGATGCTCATGAGCTGTGCGCGTTCACGTCTAAATTTAAGTTGGAAGAAAACCTTTTTATGTGAGCGAAAGGCAGGAAGGCTTGTGGCGACACTGGTGGTGATTCTGCTGTGTGGAGGGATTGAGGATTGAGACTTCCCCGCTCTGGGCTTCACAGCACAATATAGATATAAAAGAGACAAGGAGAGAGCAGGAGGGGGGGGAGGAAGACGGAGGGGCGATCATCCTCACCTTGGTTTGTCTGAGAGAAAAGCTGCAGCACTTCCAGTTTAATGGGAAAGCCTGTTATCAGCACCAGGGAAGCTCCATTAACACGCCATCTACACATCTGTTAACATCTGCGAATCATTAATTATTTCCTCTCCTGGGTGAGTCCGGCTGTCTGATGGCCGACATTATATTTCGGTCTTTCTACAAAGCTGGAGACAAATTCTTTGTGCTGTTTTTTGAGGTTACAGTCCTCCACACTAAATCATTACCACCACTGCTGGGAGAGTAATAGTACAAAGGAAGTGACCCTTAGCGTCAAGGAGAGGAAAATAAATACCGACGTGGAGACAGCTCACATCACACCTGGCGATCCTGTCTGGGAGACACATTAGCACAGACATGGAACAGATCACGTTGAATCCAAACGATGTGCAGAATATATCACATGTGTTTGATAGATTTCATTATGCACGCACCAAAAAAAAAGTGCTGACTGTGCATAAAAAAGAAGAAGAAGAAGAAGCAAACACTAATGTACGGTGATGTGACGTGTGTTTGTCGTGCAGAGATCCGTGAGGCGTTTCGTGTGTTGGATCGAGATGGGAACGGCTTCATCTCCAAGCAGGAGCTGGGCATGGCGATGCGCTCCCTGGGTTACATGCCCAGTGAAGTGGAGCTGGCCATCATCATGCAGAGACTCGACATGGATGGTGAGTTCCTACACGAGGACACGCACACACACACACACACACACACCTGGGTGCCTGCGTGCTTGTGCACATGCAGGCTTGCAGACAAACAAGAGGACAAACGTGTGACAACGGTGATTCATGAGTTCCAGCATGCAGGAGTGTGTTCTCCGTCCGAAGAAGTCATACGTATCTTTAATCGAATGAATTGGAAGGAAAATCGGATAAATGATGAACAGAATTTAATATATCTTTCACCTGCTTGAGGGGAAATTTGATTCTAATCTACCGTTCCCTTCAAAATGTTCCCTGCAAAGCATTTCTAAACTCCCTTAAGAGCAGCAGGTGGTCAATCGTCCAAGAGAATTTCCCCTGCAGACAGTAAAGAGGGAACGTTTGTGTCCTGCTTGTATATTCACAGACGACCACAATAACTCCGAGACGCTTCCTGCATCACAAACAAGCCAGTCAATCTTTGGATTGCTTCTCATGTGCTGCTCTTGATTCCATAGCTCCCGGTAAATATCAAAGGTCAAAGCTAAAAGCTTTTTGCTTTTGCTTCCTTGAGTAGTCCGGCTATCTGAGAGCCGAGCCGCCCGATGTCCGAGGAGTGGAAGGATCCTGCGTGCGCTCAAAGTGGTCGCCGGCAGTTAGTTTAAGATTGTCAATTATCATCCGGCTTGGCGCCACCTGCAGAAGCTTTTCACATGACGACTGCATGTCATGAAATCCCTCCTTAAGAAATCTTAATCCACTGATCTCTGGTAATATCTTCTTACCTCACCCTCAGCTTTTTAACAAAGTGGTCTTAAAACATAAGCTGCGATATGTTAATCCAAAGCTGCAGTCACGTTTCGCTACAGAGAACTCATGTTGTTTGATTCCAATAACACTAATACAAGGCAACGCTTCACTTTCCTGTGACTCCCCACAGTCGTGCATTCTTGGAAGGAACTAGAACGTCGGCACTAATTTCCTTCCAAGAACAGCTGCAGTTAAACCCGAGTAACTATTGAAATCTTAATCCTCTGAACATGTTCGATCGCGGGCCTGCCTGTGGACGGATTTCACATATTTGTACGTTCAAGCGAGTCTGCTGCGGACGACAACAAAGAAAGAAATAGTTTCCCTTAATTGCAATGTAATTTGTGGTCTGTTACCCTACGAAAACAACAACACTGAGCATGTGAGGACTTGCTAATCTGTCTAAGATGCTAATGAATAGAACTTAAAAGTGCAGTAAGCTGCTGGAATAATGATTAGGGTCTATATATTTAATAACGAGGCTCCGCTGATTAGAAGACGTTCAGTAGGAATTAGTCCCGCTGTCGATTCTGACTGCAAAACACTGAATGTTTTGAATTAAAACTTGCTGAATGTTCCTTGAATTGTCACCTCAATGGGGAGGAAGCTCACACGCGTGCACGTTGGTCGCACACCTTATTCCAAAAGGTGAGTTAGTGTTGACGGTGTTTACCTCGGCTGAAGGCTCGTCCATCTGTCGATCTGTCTCAGGGCTCTTTTCTTTTTGTTTGGGCAAACAAATAAACCTCAACATAAAATGCATTATTCAGCTCCTTCCTGATTACCTTCTTCAGTCTGTTAGCCTGCGTTTCTGTGTGTGTGTGTGTGTGTGTGTGTGTGTGTGTGTGTGTGTTTGGCTGCAGGCGACGGCCAGGTGGACTTTGAGGAGTTCATGACAATACTGGGGCCCAAACTGCTGTCATCCGACAACAGAGAAGGATTCCTGGGCAACACCATCGACAACATCTTCTGGCAGGTGAGCGGCGAGGTGAACGAGCCCCATCCATCACAATCCTCATCATTTATCTCATCGTCTGCATCCTTAAACACGGCCGCCGCGTCCGCAGGGACACACACTAACACACTCTGATATAAACAACCACTGTTTTCCTTCCTGGACGCCTGCTGAGGACGAGGTGTGTTTCTTTACATAAGTTTGCTGTGTGTTCATTCTTCACTTTGAAGCAGGAGGTATTACCATAATAAAGATTCCAGAGGAGCCCCCCCCTGTACGGGGGAAGGAGGTATCGGAGCATGTGTGCTTTCAAGTGTCCGCACCGGGCCCGGCGGTGATTAGAGCTGCGGCTCATCCACATGCTTCTGGACGAGCTTACCGTGTTCGTCAAAAATTGTTGCATTCCAGACGGGAACATCCGCTGCTCCCTGAGAGGTTTTTTTTTTTTTGCCTCTTAGGTAAGACCGGCGACAATAGTGAGGAGTGCGTGAGTGTGTGTGTTCCTGTGTGTGGTGGGTGACTGCGGATGGCTGGTTGAGCAGGGCGACAGCTCTCTGGAAGCTGTTCGCTGCTTTCTTGGAGTCAAATGAGACTAGAAACGTTTAGATGGGTGACTCACTGAGAATGAGGAGGTGTGTGTGTGTGTGTGTGTGTGTTTCAGGTTACAAATAAATACTGGGCCACATTTACATAGACAGCCCTCCTCGCGGATTTCTTGGGAAAAATTAAAGGAGACCCGTCGCATCTACGGAGGAGAGATGACAGACGACAGCGCGCTCGCCCGGAAGGCTGAAAGGGAAGGAGAGAATAGAGAGTCGAGAGCTGGACAATAAGTGGGGACGAGGCGGGCGGGGTGCAGCGGGGAGGGTTGCCCCACATAAAGATACAGGGATATAAAGGAAGACAACAAAGGGGGAGAGAGGGAGGAAATGGAAGAAGAGGTGCAAGAGACTCCGATACATGAAGGTCGCAGACAGACTGTGTCTCTGGGGTGATTTTAAAAATGTTCACCTCCCACAAAGAGCCAGACAGAGCAGAAGAAAACCAGGAAGAAGAAAGGGGGACAGGAAAAGAGGAGAGGAGAGATGCAGGAGGAGAGGGAGGGAGGGAGCATGGGAAGATAGAGGGGGAGGAGGGGGAGGAAGATGGAGGGGATGAAATGGTGGAAGGAAGCGTATCTCTGAGGACTGCGAGAGCAGCGGTTTGAGTGTGTGTGTGTGTGTGTTTGTGTGTTTCACTTCAGAGGAAGGCAGGAGGAGAGGGAGAGCCATTGTTTGGAAACCAGAACGATGGAAGAGGAAGGAGGAGAATCATGGTGGGCCTCAATGACTCACTCAGAATGTTCAGATAATATCCGGCGACATGTATGATGATCGACTCCGCCGAGGACGCCGGAGAGTCCGTGTTTCGTGCGGAATTACGTTTTCCCTCGGCTTGTGCGCCTTCGTTGAATACACTTTTATGCGTCCCTCGTAATTGTGTCTTGTTTGGGAAACATTGCAGTTTTTTTTTCTGTTTACTTTCGCGCGGCCTCAGAAAAACCTCGGGGACATTCAGACTCGGGCTTTGAAAAACTCCTGACTCAAGTTGCCACGTTTCTGCTGACAGTCGGTAAATTAGATTCGAATAAGGAAGTCAAATTAAGCTCGGTGCCAAGTTAAAGTCATTTTTTCCGTGGTGGTAGAAAAACAACTGTATAATCATCCTGCAGTGACGTTCAGGGACTATATGTGTGCAGAGGGAGTGCATGACGAAGGTCTGCCAAACCTTTCATCCATTACGTTCCATTCTTAAGAGACGCTTTGTTCCCACACATGTTGGGAGACATCGTCAGGTCCACTTAAGTCGACACGAATCACAGCAACCGTTTCGAGGAGGAGCAGTGCGCAAAAAGTCAAGATGAAAAATGGCGGCGAGGTTACAGATGACGACGCCTCACCTCACCTCACTCGCTCGCTCGCTTTTAAGGTTGGATTTCTTTCCCCGGCCGAACGAGCCGACGCTTCATATTTCAGACTCCAAACAATGGAGGTAATGTTTGGTCTGAATGATGGCGTGTCCACATCTACTGGAAGAAGGAAGTAAAGCTCCTTCATTAGCATGAGCCAGAGGGTGAAACTCAAAGAGGGTGACGCAGCTTTAATAAGTCACTTCTATTAATATTTGATACGTATGACAAAATAAATAAACGAGCAGGTGGAAACTCAAACTTCATTTTTGAAATCTTAAACTACTTGTTTAACATTATGGAGAGTTCGGGGTCGTATATTAAAGACTATTGATTGTAGGAAATGGCAGCAATGAGCTTAATTAAATTAGCTTGAAGTGCTTTTAAGTGCTGGAGTTGTGGAGTCGAGGCTGCGCCAACCTGTGCCAGAGACTCTTCTATCGACTTACATGTTTTTAATAGAAGTTCTTCTTCCATTAACTCGTAGTCTTGCAGCTCCGCCGGACCGTCAGTCTCAATAAAAACAGTAACTGAAAGGACGAGTGAGTGGAGCAGAATGAAATCGTCAGTGACAGGCTTATCGCTGCCGTCTGCATCTGGTGAGACAGTCTGCAGTCACATACTGCTGACCAGCCATGCCAAACGGGGAGCACTTTCCCTTTTTTTTTTTTCCATGTGTGAATGTGGTGTGTCTCTGTTGAATAACAACAAGGAAAGTGCAGCAACATACTTATTCTAGATCAGATCAGAGATCGTTCGGTTGCAGCTTCTCCACTCTTCGATAGTTTTCTGTTGTCATGTCATCATCTGTGATGGTGACGGGAGAGGCGAGATGAACTAAAGGAAGAAATGCCTGCGGGTTGTCACTCCGGGCGACTTTTAAGAGAAGGGTTCAGAAGGCAAAGCAGGTGGAGGACTGACGAAACCGGCTTCCGCTGCACGAGGGCAGGCGGGATTAGACAGGAGTGGAAGCACCTGGTCCTCTGATGGATGCGGCCTGGCTCCTCCAGTACGTCCCCGGTCACTGCTGTCACATGCACTCACAGAAACACAAATCACGCTTTTCAGTTGCTTCAGTGAAAGACAAAATGCGTGAACAGGAAAACTCCGGTTTTTACAGCATCCATGTGTGTGTGTGTGTGTGTGGATGTCTTCTAGGGAGGTGTTGGTCGGTAACAGGTTGCAGCCCCGCTGTGGCTCGACCCCTCAGACAGACAGACAGGAACATTGTACTTCCTCCGTGCTCCTGTCCTGAGCTGTCATGTCGTCCAACCCTGCGGCTGCAGTCCAAA
>CAAKHC010007953.1:81507-121044 GCA_901007825.1 Macroramphosus scolopax | reverse complement strand
GGCCTGGCTCCTCCAGCAAGTCCCCGGTCACTGCTGTCACATGCACTCACATAAACACAAATCACGCTTTTCAGTTCCTTCAGTGAAAGACAAAATGCGTGAACAGGAAAACTCCGGTTTTTACAGCATCCATGTGTGTGTGTGTGGATGTCTTTCAGGGAGGAGGCGAAGTCAGGATGTTGGTCGGTAACAGGTTGCAGCCCCGCTGTGGCTCGACCTCAGACAGACAGACAGGAACATTGTACTTCCTCCGTGCTCCTGTCCTGAGCTGTCATGTCGTCCAACCCTGCGGCTGCAGTCCAAAGAGTTGTAACTTCATTTCCCTGCACATCCATTCAAGGCAGAGAGAGAGAGAGAGAGGGAGCAGGCATCGGGCGGCTCGGGCCCCCCGACCGCTGCCGCCGCTCCCTGTTTCTCATGAGTCAGAGCATTTCAAGGTCCAATCTGTGATTTCATCACCGCCAATCTGATGCATTTTAAAGTTATAATCACATATGCAATGAAATGTTTCACTAATGCAAACAGAAAGAATTGGCACCGACCGCCTGACTTAAAACATCTGTCATCCAACCCGGAGTGACAACAGCAGTTTGCAGCTCCGCGTTCCTCTCGTTCACATTTAGACGGTGTTTTTGATCTGGTTTCCTCCGGTCGAGGTGCCTGCAGCTGTTGAAGCTTTAATTTAAAGTCTGTTTGGTTTGTTGGCTTCGGCCCGCCCGCCTATCTTTATCCCCTGCAGTCATATTTTCTTGTTTGCTATTTCAAAAAGCCTCAGATAAGAACGGACAAAAGTATGACAGATTTTATGTATATATATATGAAATACTGACTATGTGCAACGCGTCTGCTTTGGTGTGTGTTTGTGTGTGTGTGAGGGAGAAATAGATGGAAAACCGGAGGGAGACCGAGCGATTTAATGGTATTTGTTTGTGAATGCGTGAAGTTATTCTCTGGTTCCCCGGCTTGCTATTAACCTTCTGTGTGTTTGTGTTTGTTTTGTACCTGGAACGTGAGTCTGCATCCACATACCTGCTCCCATAATTAAAGAGTAAATCGAATGAAAAGCCGGCACCAATGGTTCCTTATATTAATTGTACGCCTGCTGGATGATGATATAACACTTCTTTAATATTGCATTATTAACCTACATGGCTTCATGCCACCGATTGCTGCGTTGCACTGTGGAACTCTAATATTGCTGTAATAACGAGGGTGCAGGTCGTTTGAAATCTTTCCAATATTTGAACCCAAAGTGGAGTTTGTAGATACTCCATGATGTGTATTATACCTTTATTCAAAGTGAGTGTGTGTGGTTTGTTCTTCCACCTTTAACCAGGTAGATAAGTGGCTTTGCTGTACACCATCTAAGACGTGGATAAGAGATGTTTGAAAGTCGTGAATCGGTGTCACATGTGCACTATTCTGATTTTAATCGGCTGTCTAAATGTCATCCTGCCTCTGTGTGTGTGTGTGTGTGTGTGTGTGTGAGAGCAGCAGAACCAGTCTGGACACGTCACAAACTGACGCTATTGATTGTCCTGAGTGATAATATTAATTCTCCAGGCATCCCTTCACTCCTCCCTCCTCCCTCGTACCATGTTTCTCCTGTAGTGTTTGTGTGATGAGGTGCTGCTGCTGCTGGTCCCCGAGTGCTCGTACGAACTGGAAACTACAAATCTGACCACAGATTGGATGTCAAGTTTCAATATTTTATGTTCTCTGATTGAAAGTGCCACAACCACATAATGTTAAGTTATTATTGAGGTGTGAGACTCAGTGCTGGTAGTACGATGTCCTTCGCAGATTCTCTTTGGTGCACAATATCTGTTTTTAACTTCATTGTCTGAATCACAGCAGTAAAGAACAAGCAGGATCATCATTGCTCGGTTGAAATGAGCATCTCCTCTTCACTCCGCTCTTTTACGTCTCCACCAGCATCGTCTGCCAGCTCTGCCTTCTCCATCTGTCTGCCGCTACTTCCTTTGTCTTCGGCTTTACTCCGACCTCACCACAATCGCTTCCTTTCACCAGGTCTCCCTTCTTCTCCTTATCAACCCCCTATTTTGCTTCCTCTGCCTCGGTACGTCCATCTGTTGTGCCAAACAAAGCGACTAATTGTATTTCAGCGTCGGGCTGTCATTGAGGTAGATCATGGAGACGGGGTTGGAGATGCCGTGTGCATCTTTGCATAGGAAGGACGATGAAGAGCAGCCTGGAGTACAGTACAGATCCTAGTGGAGGCTGTACGCCTGTGATTGCTCTGGGACTCATTAGTCGATCTAAAACAGAGAATATAGATACCAACATTTTAATTGATACGGTGATTAAACATGTGGTGCATGCACACGTTTGCCTCCTCTGTCAATGTACACACACACATTTGCATACTGACTCACACATAAAAAAGTGACGCATGCAAACATGCTGCGGTAACGCTACAAGCAACACTACACCTGCACATCACGAATGCAGGCATTAAAAATACAACATCATGTGTGCCGTGGCCCCCCGCAGCGCGCACATTTCACACCCCATTCTATATTTATCTGCCCCCATAAAGACGGTTTGATGATTGTGTCTCGGCGTTGATCGCCGTGTGCCCCTGCAGTTTGACATGCAGCAGCTGTCTCTGGATGAGCTGAAGCAGGTGCTGTTCCACGCCTTCCGGGACCACCTGACGATGAAGGACATCGAGAACATCATCATCACCGAGGAAGAGAGCCTCAATGAAACCTCAGGGAACTGCCCTGAGTATGAGGGAGGTGAGGAAGCTGTTCTCGAGGAAACTTTTGAAGTTGTTGTGTTGTTTCAACATGTTTCAGGTGCAAATCAGACGATCAGAAATCACATAAATCTGTCTGTCACATGACCCCACATGTGGTTAAAGTCAAGTATAAAGCAATTCCCATAGCGTGTAGTTTAGCATAATGACTGCAAACAGAGGGACACTCGCATGTTTCCAGACACCAGAATTAACACCCACAATTTGACTAAATTGTCAGACAATGCAAATACGGCCGGTGTTGTGCTAATAAAGACGGTTTCTTCTGTTGGGAGAAACAAGTGTCCGATCGCTGAATACTTGACAGGAGCAAAGAAAATACGGCGTTATCATCCAACAAAGCAAACAGCTAGTTACCAGGCAACATCCTTGGAAAACTCTGACGGACAAATTGCACCACACGTGCATGAGCGGATCCTGATGTACAGGAGAAAGATGAATTCACACTGATTCTATTGATTTATTCTGAGTGAGAGACATTTCACCTTTAATGTCAACTGACAATTAAAGCAGATAAGAAAAAAGATGAACAACATGTCGGGTGTGCTGAGCTGTTTCCTCCGAGCCTGACACCTGCCAATAAACTACGTCTGCAAGCTCACTGATAAACACAGTGTATGGTCGGTTTAAGCTGGATGTCAGGAGGCTGTTTGGCCCGTCGCTAGGACGGACAGATGTATGATGGGGGGATTAAGACCGGCTTGATGTGACCACACGTCAGAGGTGTCACCAAATCTAACGGTGCAATGATTCAATATTCGGAAATACTGAAGGAGATACAGTGGAAGAGGTACAGAAATGAAAAGATGACACAGACACTTGAGCAAACTGAGGCTTTGTTTAGTTGAATAAAGTGGAAAAGACAAAGTGAAGTGTTGAGAGTGTTAAAAAAAAAAACATTACCCAACTCTTGAAAATCAAATACAAAGATTTTTAACTGACTTTCTTGGCGACGTTCAAGGTGAAATCCTCAATTTTCAGTCTGCTTTCATATCAACCCGCTGCGGAGTCCTCATCTGCAAGTTGTTGATGGCGAGTGAGAGGTCAAGTGAGCTGAGGAGTATTCAAGAAAACAAATGTGCAACATTTAAATAGGAAAATCTACTAATCTCAAGGTCGTGCATTAATTTCTTTGAGTTTCAGAACCTGAGTGCCCGTGAGAGACGCTGTTGTTGTTTCCTGGGACTTAAGTTATGCAGTTTCAAGGAGAAGTGTTATTTATGGAACGGTGCCGGAACAGCCATGAAACATCCACCAAGTCAGACAGGAACAAAAGTCAAACACGCTGTCAAGTGTTAATGAATCATCTGGAACCAGCAGACTTTGGGAAAACCTGAAACGATACCACTGGGAGGGATGACGAAACTCGGGGGAAGGAGGGATAAGAAGCTAAAGAAGGGATCAGTGAACTGCTGGCTCGGCTCTCTTTGTCAAAGTTTCTAGTTCTGAGGCGAGACTGCGCCACCGAATCAAGGAGAAGTCAAACAACTGTAGATACAGAAGCAGCCGAGTGGAGGATGAAAGAAGAAAGGAAGAGTCACACACGTTATCCCATTCCCCACATCCTTCAACTTCCCCTCTTCCCTGTGTGCTTCCTCCCCGTCTTCCTCGTGTCCAGTGGGAGGCCGGCGCCTTTCACAATATGACTCAGAGCTGTGACTTGATTTATTGATGCGGTGTGTGCGTGTTACAAACTGAGACAAGAGAAATGAAAGAGAGGAAGCTTTTAGTTAGTGAGGCCCTGCTGGAAGACACATCACTCTCTGCTCGTCTTCCTCTTTCAATCTCCAGAGATTATGTCTCTGCGGGACAAGTGCTCACAGCCCAAAGAGATGCAGACGGGAGCTCGAGAGGTTTCACCTCGCTCCTCTTATCGTTGTTTTTCCTGCAGATTTGCTCTGATCTGATCAATGTATTGATACTAGATAGAGTCTTACTCAGTAGGTCTGAGGCCTGTATCATGAAGCAGGTTATCCGAGTAAGGACTCATCACCATGGCAACCTATGCTGCAGACCTAACCTGCTTGATAGCAAGTTAACATAGAAATAAGAGACTTTCCTTGGAGATCTGGTGGATGCATGTGCAGAAAAAATGGCGTCTCACTGTGTCGTATTCAGTCATTAACTTTTTATTGTTGTTCCTCTTCTTGTCTCAGTCCATCCTAAGAAGAAGAACCGGCAGACGTGCGTAAGGAAAAGCCTAATCTGCGCTTTCGCCATGGCTTTCATCATCAGTGTCATGCTCATCGCAGCCAATCAGATGCTGCGGAACGGCATGGAGTAACCGATTGCACTGTGAGCATGGGGGAGTGGACACAACAGCCATGACCTCACATCTCGTCTCTGCAGCCAAAGCTGGACCAGCCACTACCCGAGCATTTCTCTGAACAATCAGTTATGTTTTTGTTTTTTGGACTTGTAGAAGTAGACAACACGGAGCGGATCGAGGAGATATGTTGGGTTTTTTTGCATTGAAGATGTCACCATGTAAAGCTACTGGATTTTTTGAGCATTAAACAACCTGAACTTGAAAAAAAGAATTACATTTTTATATAAATTGTAAAAGAAAAGAGGTTTTATTTTGCTGTTCTCAAGACCACCCTTTAAAAAATTGATTTTCTAATCACCTAAAATGTTTCTAACCTCTGAGCCATTCCTAATTTGAGAAGCAAAAACAGTGGTTATGATGGACATATTTCCCAACAAAACGTTACATTGAATGTGAACTGAGCGAACGCGGGGACACTTATTGTTGTAGTTAGTATTTAAATGAATTGTAATCTCTCTCATCTTATATATTGTCATGTGTAAACATCCAACTTGTTGTGAAACGTCAAAGGAGCACAACACAATACTCAGCGAGGGACCACTTGAAAATCACCGCTGTCCCGCTAACTCCACTGTTTAGTCTTAGTACTGATTGATTGATTGATTGATTGATCACATTTATTTGGGTGTGTAAAACACAGTATTGTCCACATATATAATGTAAGCTCATGTTGTGTGCGAGGGGTAAAATATACGGAGAGACATTGCTGTTATGGTTAAGACAGGAAGAGCGTGAGATAAATGATAAATATTTTAAATCGGAAAAAAAAAAATGTTCACTTCAGCATCTCACTGTCATCCTGCCCAGCTGTGGTGAAGAGAGGCCACACAAAAGCATGCCAGTGTACACACTGCCACACCAAACATTACTTCCTATTGATTTCTTTGTATATATAGTAATACTTGGCGTGTGTAGTATATAACAGCAGAATGTATGAAGAGTAGAAACTAGTGAGATTTATCAGGGATTTACAGCAGAGCTGCTTTCTTGGTACAAGACTGCACTCTAGTGGTGTGGGTGAGAACTGCAGCTAAACTCTTGAACAACCATGTTGTCCAAGGTGATCTGAGGTGAGAAGAACTGAGGAATAATTCCACAGAATTATAGCTTTGATGATTCAATGTTTCTAAGGGCATTTTGATGAATGTTTATAATGGTGGAAGCAACAAGCGTTTTTTTTCCCTTCCCCAAACACAAATATCGTTGCGCAAAGGGTGCAGCTCAGGATGGGATGAGAGACTGAAGGTCATGCTGCAGGACATGAGGTAGTGTCATAGCTAGGTTTTATGGTGCAAACCTGTTAGCACTACGGTCTTATGAAGCTTGTTTCAGAAAGACCTTGTAGGAGTTTACAACCATCTGCTGTTTTACAACAGAGGCGCCAGAGGTTGAACATCTCAATGAGGACATAAATTAAATATCGATGCAGACGCAGGGCTGGGCGACGATACAAATGTAAATTTCTCTGATGTAATCACCATAATTACATGTTCATAACCTGTCTTTTGAAAAGATTTTTTTTTTACTCAAATGATTCTGAGAATTTTTTGTTAAATCACATTTTAAGTCGTTTGTCTGCTTCAGTGCAAGATTTTACTAATCAAGATCCCACAATATTTTCGATTCTATATTTCAGGCACATCGCCCAGCCCGATGAGGTTGACATCAATGAAACACACTTGTGAGTGTTTGTTATCACTGATTGCAACACGACATACCATAAACAGCAACAGTGAATTACTGAACTGCTATTGCACGGTGCTCCTCTCGGACCTTTGAGATGTATTTGTTCCCAATGAATCAATTATTTGTCTCTGGCCACGGTAAACCAACCTAGATTATTTTAACAAGCGGGAAAGGTTATATGATGTCTGGATTCCATAGGATATGAAGAAGGCAAGATGGGAGAGCACTTTTCTTTTCTTTTTTTTTAAAATAAAACAAAATAGCTTTGTAAGATGAAGTATCACAGCAAAAATGTATTATACTGTACATCAGGATGCATGTCGTTGTTTAGATTTTCATGTCTTTGAAAGACAAGGAGATCTGTTTAATCATTCTTTGTGGTGGCACCGCCTTGGTTTAAATGTAGGTATTACCGTCTTATATTTGAATTTCAAATTTATACTGTAATAGCCATTTTTCTAGTTTCTACCAGCTATTAATCAAATCAGAGTGCAGCAGAGGGCATTTTCATAAATATGCAAATACAAGGTCACGTCATCGTCCTCTCTGTTTAGCGTCATCTAACGTAGTCTGTAGGTTTCACTGTGGATGGTTCAAATTGACAATGAGTACAATATATTGTGTGTCTTAGTCACATTGGGTTTTTATGGAGTGTTCTCACTGCCTCATAGTTCTGTGTAACCTGCTGTATAATGTTGCTGCATTTATCCTTGTAAGTCACTTAATGTCCGATCTCCTCAGCACATTGACATTTGACTGCTGGACCATGTCGTCACCGTCGTCTGTTAGCATCATGGTCCTTTTGAAACCAGCATAGACCACTTTGTCCGAACGATTCTCTTATAATTGTGCCATTCCGCCCTCCTTGCATGGCCATGTAAGGAAAATGTTTTTGACGTTTACATTATTTCAGTGTGCATCTCCAACATGACAGAATCCGTTCATGATTTTCATGTTTTTTCGAGGTTTGTTTTTACCAAAACATGTTTTTACCTTGTATATTGTATGGAAATAAAACTAAACACAGATACGTAATACAACCTTGGCATGCTGCTTAGACAAAGGAGAAAGAAAACAGCAATAGTTACCAATTGAATGGATATTTAAAAATGCAAATAACAAATTTAATCTGTCTAATCTAAAAAGAAATATATATATATCCATATATGTTTATGCAATAAAACCTTGTTTTGATAGAAATGGAAGGAATCTGTGTGTACTTGTCGACGATGTTAACATGGTGCAGAGTTCATAAAAACATGAGTCCAAATAAATATTCTTTAAATATTACCTAACTGTAGCTAAATGACATTGATGCAAGCTGGTACTTAAGTCACTTGATATCATCATTGCAGCGTCATTCTAAATACCAGCACTAAAAATAGAAACACAACGTGGGGTGGATCCACTAAACATCCTTGGCTCCATTTCCCCATCGAAGTACCAGAGTTTATAAGAAGATACAGCTAGTCAAAAGAAGAGAGAGCTCACAGCGCGTATGTCACCGGCACACAATACTGGAGCATTACAAATATTTGGGCTTTGACGAGAGCAACCCCATGTTGATCTGCGGAAAAGGTCTCATTTACATTGATGATGTGTGAATTTACATGCACTAGTGTGTGAGAAGCAGTCGTGCAGAGCAGTGCCGGCATCAATCACGATAAATGGGGAGCACAGGTCAAACACAAGTGAGAATAACCCCACAGAAGATGCTTCCAACCCCAATTAACCACAAGAAAGTGTGACTGAACATGGCCATTAAGAGGTCAAACCACGCTTTGTGTAATGACCCGGGGAAACATTAACAGTTTGCCTTAAAATTATGAGATTGGACTTTATTGACGAGTCCAACTATGAATGATTAAATAAAGAGACGTGTAAAAAAAAAAAAGAGAACAAGTCTATTTCTTGTCAATATTGTAGCTGCCTATTGTCTGTCTTTTGTCTCATGATGCTTGTAAGCAAATCATGAATGTAGTGCCAGCCATTAGTAACGCAGTAAAAAAGAATCATTAACTCAGTGTACCGCTTCTGTCCCTGAGTTTCTGAAAAATATTTTTAGAGAAATCTATTTCTCAGGAAGTTGACTTTTGAACGTTTGGATATTAAATGTCACCCCGTCTTTATTTTGTCCTACTTGACATTCGTGTGAAATACTGTCATGATGTGTGTTTGACTGTTTGAGTTGAGGCACAAAACATGTTCTGTGAGGTCACAGTGACCTTAACCTTGAATGACTAAAATATAACAAGTTCCTCCTCAAGTCCAAGTTGACATTTGAATAAATTCCCCCAAAGCATTGAGACACCACACTGAACGGTACCGACGGACAGACGTACAAAAACAATCCATTAAAGAAGTCACAGTGATACCGATATGTATAAAATTGTTTTTAATACGAGGTATTTATTGCAGGTTTGTTGCTCTTATAAACCTTTTGAACAAAGAGTTGATATGTTGACCCAGTCAGAATGAATCGGAAAGACTTTGCTTTCTTCCAGCACTGAACAAACAATGATAACAATCAGCATCAAGTCAATTGATGTCAATTCAAATACAGCTTGTGGATCTCTGCTTAGTCGTCGTTATAAAAAGCCCCATGTCAGGCTAGACTGAAAAACTGCTTAATTAACATCCAACACTGAATTGGACTTCAGAATCAACACCGTCTGTCCACTGCAAATGATATGGCTTACAAATGCCACCAACACAATATTCTGGCTTCCATTCAGGCCCCACAATGTAAACATCTACTACATTTCAACCACAATAAAGGCACACGTGTAACAGGGATTTTATGTTGAGTACAACAACGTAAAACTCACTTGATGACCTAAATGTGCTGACCTGCAAAGCAGGACCTGCTTCCTGTGGTAGTGTGACTGCTGATGGCTGGTAACTATCAATAAATACGAGCTGACTTGCTAACCTCCTCTGCTAGAGACACAAATTGAAATATCTTAATGTCTTGTAACTACCACTGAACACTTCACTGGTGTTTCCGTCCACAAGTGCAGTATACTCTCTGTGGAATGAATGGGAGAGGTTGGGATTGATTGGTTAATTAAAACAATTGTAACAATTGATGAGAGGGAAAAGGGAAAGAGATGAATTTAGAGGGAGGTGGTTCAGGGGTATTTAGAGACAGAGGCAGGATAGAGAGATGACAGGGAGGACAACGGGAGAAGACAAGAAATACAATTTCAAAACTCGGTGTGTGAGTGACTGTAGTCCCGGCTTCCTGCCGGACTCTCACTGGGCTTCATGAAGACTCCCTCCATGGCCTTCCACAGGCTGTGAGGGCTTGGGCTAGACATAGCGTGGACCTCGCTCTGACCGTGGATCGGCCGTCCATACTGCTCCCCCGTCACTGAGAGTAGTGCGTCAGTTGCCTTGTGACGGAAGCGAATGGTTTCCTCCCTCTTCCACACTGATCCCCCACACTGCACTGTCCACTCGTCCAGGTGATCTCCTTCCCCCTCTTCACCAAATGCACTCACCTCCTGCCAATAAGTGAGAAAGTGATTCGAAGAGAGTAGAGGATGGCTGTTTCGCTTTTGTGAAGGATAATTGGATTCAATTTCTAAGATCCCTAATGTTTTCCCACATCAATAACAGACACATCACTTCGGATAGCGAATAGATAAAGCAACCCCACATAGGAAGGAACGTTTTTGATTAAATCTTTAAAGGAACTTCACCACATTATTGGAACAATCAGATAAATCACAAAGCGGCGCAGCAGACCTGTTCATTGATTTGCAACATTATCAACAATTATCTAATACAACAGTAGTGTTACAAAAATAGTTACCTTAGTATAAGGGCTGCGGCAAAATATGTGAAAGCTGAGAAACTCCTATTATCTCACAGGATACATTGTCCAACCCTATTTCACTTTAAAGGGGCTTTCACACTTCCTCAGACTGAAGGTCTTTACACACCAGGGGCGTGACAAATAAACGTGAAGACGTTTTTGCTGACCCCAGGCTGGTTTTCCAGAATATTTCATATATTTGCTGAAGTGTAAAAGCTGCTGTCAGTTCAGGTCAAACTCAAAATGCTGGTGTGGGTTTCAGTCACAGTATATTCCAGTGACATTTCCCTGAACTCTGCGCGAACTGAAAAGCAATTACACTGTATTTTACATCTCTGATTATACCATGTTAATAAGAAGGGGCTAAAAATTGGCTGGATATTTGTGAAGTATGAACTTTCCACAAACTCTCTCATAATCAGCTTATTTGAATTAAGCTGGAAATGCCAAAACCATCTTCTCTACCTTCACATCTTTTCCCAGAGCTCTGCAGATAATCCCTCACATAACACCAAACTTCTCATCTTTCCCCCGTTTGAATTTCACACCACTGACCTGGTTAGAGGAGAGTGGGGAGGTGAAGTAGTGGCTGTGCAGGTTACGGCCTGTGTTGACATGAGTGAGGCGGATCGTCTGCCCGCACTTGACCGGGATACCCCGATGGCATCGGGCGTCACTTGTCCCACGAACACTCCAGTAGCTGTTGCTGTCTTCAACTGCAGTGACTCCTGTTACAGACTGCTGCCCGCTACCTGTCCCACAAACACAAACAGAAGACTGTTACAGAGGTACTTAAATTACAAGAGCCATTTGAATTGAAGGATGAAGCCTGTAGGCAAGTTCTTTTATTTCTTGCTGTTCTGATATTGTTAAGGGAGAAGTTAAAGTTCCTGTCTTGTGCTTTTCTAGAATATGACTAATACTAACATTAATACAAAAATGGGTTAATGTTCCCTATAAGGTTGTGGTGCCATAAATAGGAATAGGGTACTTTTGCATCAAATAATTTGTAACCAATATTATCTAATAAAGACAAGATTAACTAAATGAAGTATTATGGGAGTCTTGCAATAGTAAGCATATCATGCTTTTTCCAACTTCTTTTCACATTTTCTTATTATTCAATATATTCCTGTTAAACTTGAAGTGATTTTGACTGTAATTACAGTATTGGTAACTGTTAGTTGGGAACATTATTCCTCCTGGACTCTTCCATCTATCCGACATTTACATTAAGCACAGCTATTGAAATAAATATTGCGTTCCTTGTCACCATGTCAACTGAGTATGGCTGGAGAAGTCCATCTACAATTGTATTATCATAAAAGAACAGGGTTGAATGTGGGTATAATTTATGAACAATCTGCTTCCAATAATGTCTTGGTGTTGATTACTTGACTGGATGACTTTGCATTTTGTGAATATTACCTTAAGATGTTAACCTATCAAATTTTGACAGATATATCGACGGGGAAACATTATTCGACACATTAGACATTACCGATAACCTAACGTTACACACAACTAAAAAATGGGGTTAAGGTAGATGGAATTAATGTTATGGAATAACACAATGTTATTGTAGATCAATGCCAACATTTGATTTATGAGAAGAAACTCACCGGACCCGTAGCGTACGTCGTGCGAGTGTAGTCTCACATTGTGCTTGATATTTAAAAGTTTAATGACTGAACCGCATGTTACAAAACTCAGCTCCGTACCGTACGAAAGTCCTACTATAAAGGATAACGATAATAAAATAAACTGTAAAAAGCGAGAAGAAGCAGCAGAGATTAAGCTCCCCATTCCAACTGAATCTGGTCTGTGATGTGTCTCTTTTTTGGTACGTAACGAATGCAGCCTAGTTTTACGTCCTTAAAGGGGTACAGTACCAGTGTGATGTTCAGGACACAGCGCCCCTAGCGACTTGGAATGGTCACTGTGGTGTGTTTTTATTTTTTATTTCTTATTTGATATTTTTGTTTCGACGCAAACATGATTTTAATTTTGTTATGTTACAGTAACTAACTGATATTATCGGCGACCATATTGTGCAGTTTTATTTACTTGTTTTGTATTTTGTTTTTTTTAAATCACAGTTATCCAACAGGGGGTGTTACCGTGCTTGAGGAAACGATGGAAGTTCCCTCAATACACCCCGGAATTGTCATCACGCCGCTAATTCTCGGCCATTTTTACAAGTACAACAGCTCCCCGACACCTAAACACAGAACAATTCCACCATTACTGTAAATATAAACGGAACATAAGGCCGCAGTGAGAAGAGTGTAAGTCGAATTTCGATGGGCTTTTGTGATCTTGTTAATAGTCTGAATAGCAGAGAACCATTAACTAGCTAAAGCCATTAGCTGTTGTTGTCGTGCAGGCTAACTTAATGCTAGGCTAATGTGTGATATGCGATAGAATTACTAACGTTAGACTGCGGAGTTGGTTTAGGGGCCTTAACTTGTTTCTATCAAGATGAATTGGGCTTTGTTTCCCTCATTTGTAATGTACAGTAATGTTCAGAAAGGTGACTTGAGATTTTATCACCAACTGAACTCTGTTACTTGAGAATAGGTTGCATGCTAGCTAACTCTTGCTAGCCACGGTAAATAAACCAGTTGGTGGCTGCTAGTCTGCGGTGAGAACGTGAGTGGTTGATGTAACGGTATGGTCTAAGTTCTGCAAAAAAAACCTCGTTATTAACGTTAAACCAATAAAGTCATCTTGATAATTTTACCGTCAGACAAAGTAAGTTATTTGGTGTGATTTGATTTGTCCCCTTTGACGATAATGTCTGTGCGCATTGCGACATAGCTTAATCTTGGGTTATGCTAACAAAATCTTGATTTTCTTCATATGTACACACCTTTTATATATAACACGATGAAAGCCACTACAAGGTACAACACATATATGAATAACGTTATACATAATTTAGTTGCAAATATATAAACAATGCATATTGCATTGAGTTGATGTCGTTCACCATAGATGAGAAGAAATGTCCCTTAAAAACTAAGGTTTTGTTGTTCTAACCAGAGAATGTTATTTCAGTTCAAAGGGAGATCCTGAATTTAGCAAAGATTGCAAATGTTGATGACTGGTTTAGCATTAAAAGGGACATTATTTTAAGAATATTGATTGATGACATGTTGCAGCCATAATAGTGTCTTGAAATTGCAATCAAAGCTACGTTTTATGAAAGGTTTGGCTTATATATTTGTTACTAGCCTTGGAGTAAATGTTCAATGTTGAAATAGTTTGCAAACAGCATCTTTCACATCTTCAGGAACGGCAGTAATGTCGGACTTTATTGAGAGCGAGGCTGAGGAGTCAGAGGAGGAGTTTCAAGAGAAAGATCTAAAGCCCAAGAAAACCCAGAGGTTTATGGAGGATGATGGTAAGTTTTGAAATGTTTGGGTGTGAAGATGTTTAAGAGGTGAAGTTGTATGACGTGTTGACCACCCATCTATCATTTCTCAACAGATGAAGAGGAAGAAGAGAACACAGAGGACCAGGATGAGCAAGGAAATTTGCGTGGACTTATTGATGATGGAGATGAGGATGGAGAAGAAGAAGAAGCTGAAAGGAGCAGAAGTGGAGGGGGCAGTGACTCAGAAGAGGAAGTTAGGCATCGATGTAAAAAACGCAGTAAGTTCATCAAATGTTTCTAAGGAGTTGCAGCAGTCATGTAGTGTATTGTTGCCAGTTTTGTCTTGTCAAAAGTAGTCCCAGAAGAAGATGTTTGACTGAGCTTTGCATATCTGTTATTTTAAATTGTTGAAATGCTATCATGTTGGATTACTTTCTTTTCTAAGCTCCCATCATTCTCAGTAGTCCCAGTTAAAAACAGCAAAAAAAACTCTGTAGTGTACGCTCTCATGTCTTCAAGTTGTTTGCATTAACTGACTAATTTTCCTCTTTGCAGATCATGACGACTCCCTTGATGAGGACGATCTTGATCTTATTGAGGAAAACTTGGGTGTAAAAGTAAAAAGGAGGGTAAGGATCAAGATCATTACTATCAATAAAGTTTTATGAAAAGACCATCTTTCCATCTATGATGTTTTTTTTAAGCTTCTTACATTAGACTTGACTCCCAAAGTTTCCATGTAATTCTTGGACACTTTATAAAGTTTAAGCTAGCAGTGCTGACGCTGCACCTGTCATGTATTACAGAAGAAGAAATATGACCGTGTAAAAACGCTGGACGATGATGAAGAAGATGATGAGAAGGACTTGATCGCGGATGAAATCTTTCATGGGGATGCAGAGGGCGAGCTGGAGGAAGGAGAGGCTGTTGATGAACCTCTCCAACATGCAGATGATGATGAAGAAGGAGAGGATGAGGAGTCAGGTACTGCATTTTTTATCCATTATCTAAATCAGTATCAATTAAGAGAAAAAAATAAGTGGAAAGATTAAGAAAAAAAGAAAATGATAGTTATTGTTTTCTAAATTTGTATATATTTTTTTATTTATATAACAGATATAGATGACTTTATTGTGGATGATGATGGCCAACCCATCACCAAAAAGAGGGGCAAGAAATTCTCTGGATACACAGACGCGTGAGTCTCCTGGTTCTTTCAACAATTTATTACTTGTTTAACAAGAAACCTGTTTTTACTAATTAAAACCTCTTTTGCTTGCTGCATTAAATGTTGTAGTTGGGATCAGATCCCAATCAAATTCTGTCAGTTCAGAATATTAATATAATTAATAAAACAAGGAGGAAATAAACACAGAATGGTTGAGAAAAATTCACATTCACTGCTACTTCTCATCACTGTATATTCGTTCCACAGAGCTCTTCAGGAGGCCCAGGAGATTTTTGGTGGCGACTTTGATTTCGCTGACTTTGACGCAGACGCTTATGACCAGGGTGAGGAGGAGGAAGAGGACCAAGATGAAGAGGGCTGGGACAGACCCAAGAAACAGACTAAGAGGAGGCAGGGGAGGAAGAGCATCTTTGAGATCTACGAGCCCAGTGAGCTTGAAAGTAGTCACATGACGGACCAAGACAATGAGATCCGTTCCACAGACATGCCCGAGAGGTTCCAGGTGTGTGTTTGTAAATTTGCCCAAGTGTTTTTGTTTACTGTGCTGTTGTTACATTGGGTCAAGCGTTAAATCTTCTTTACTCTGTGTTTGCCTCGTGTTGTGTCCTCCTGACTCTTCTCTCCATCTTTCAGCTACGATCTATCCCTGTTAAACCGGCTGAGGATGATGAGCTGGAAGAAGAAGCCGAATGGATCTTCAGACATGGCTTCTCCACTCTTACTATATCAATGCAGGTATTTGCCTACAACTTTTAGGGATTTTCAGTCAGATGTAACCCGTTCCACTTATCACTTTGGATCCGTCTCTTTTCCCTGTCTTAAACAGGAGAGCACTGATTATCTAGACAGAGGGACAACTACAAACTTCAGCAGGAAGGGCCCCAGCACAATTGCCAAGATCAAAGAGGCCCTCAACTTCATGAGGAATCAACAGTTTGAGGTACTTTGAGCTCAACTTTCCTTCTTCTATCCTCTTTGTTGAATATTAATCTTCTCAGATTGCAAAATGTACAGCTGTGGTAAAGACCCCATTTTATCCGATTTGTTTTCAGGTTCCATTCATAGCTTTCTACAGAAAAGAATATGTGGAGCCAGAACTGAACATCAATGACCTGTGGAAGGTGTGGCAGTGGGATGAAAAGGTAGTTATTGTTTTTAATTAAAGGTTATAGACTGACTTTTAATCCCGTCATAATCATTAGTACATTTTACTGTTTTTATTATCTAAGACATTTTCAACTAATTTGTATGAATTATTTTTAATCAACAATATTCAAGTGAATGATTTGGATTTGGTTATGCGACTTCTAAATTGTGATCTGCCCCCCAGTGGACTCAACTGAAGACCCGGAAGCAGAACCTGACCCGCCTGTTTCGGAAGATGCAATCGTACCAATTTGAGCAGATTTCTGCCGACCCTGACAAACCTTTGGCTGATGGAATCCGTCCTCTAGACACTGCCGACATGGAGAGGTACATCTTTGTAGCACAGCGACTCCACAGGAAGTGTAGCGTGAGCATCAGAGCAGCAGCAGCAGTTAGCTTATTTAGTGTCTACACGAGAGGCATTCAGTGTATTGTAGAGGTCAGCAACATTTTGGATTTGCTCAGAGCCCAATAAACAATCACTGCAGTTACATGTGTAAAATAGACGCATATTGAAAACCAGGTGTGATCAGGAAAATGTTTACACATCATAATGTAATGTATGTGGACTTAACTTCACCGAGCATGTAAATGAACATGTGATCAAATTGGCATGAGAAACTTTGTAAAAGGTTGACTGATCACGTGATGATGGACTGTTAACAATGCTATCTATACTTAGACTCATCACTGGTTTTCTGTCCCATTCAAACTCATTTTTATCATTTTCTGTAGACTGAAAGATGTGCAGACTCTGGAGGAGCTGGGTGATGTGTACAACCACTTTCTGCTATACTATGGCCGAGACATTCCCAAAATGCAGAATGCTGCCAAAGCCTCCAAGAAAAGGCTAAAAAAGATCAAAGAAGTGAACGAGGATGGTAAGATGAGAATTGCTGAATGTGCCATTATATAAATATTGTTGGTTGAATACTGCAGAATTGTTGGATTATACCAGAAGCATCTTGAGTTTTTGCTCTCATATAAAGAGAGGCACTACAACACTAAAGTCCTTTGCACACCGAGTTGGATTTCTCACAAAATCACACAGCTCGCGTAACATAGGTCTCTTTAAACACCAAGAAGGAAATCTCTGTTGGACGACTCAATCACTCCTAGGTCACTGCCAACGGGTGTGTTAGGAAACCAGCGGGAAACGAGCCATAAAATATTAAACATTCACTTTGAATTCGGTTTGCAAACTACTTTTCACATTCTTGCATCACAATTTTGTGTTATATCCTTAATTTTTCTTAAGGTGATGAAGAGGAATTGGAGGTAGAAGAAGAAGAGGAACAGAAAGGACCCGACCTTAAGCTGGCATCCCGCAGAGATATGTACAGCATCTGTCAGAGTGTCGGACTCGGTTAGTCTTCTTTTTTCAACCTTGCACACCACACAAGTGATTCATTGTCTATGTCATACAGTTCCTACATTGGACTGAGAATAACATCAGTGATTGATGGGAACCAGCCAAGACTAGCACACAGAATCTTATATTATATACTCTGTTTCTTCCTTACCGCAGATGGCTTGGCTAAAAAGTTTGGGTTAACTCCAGAGCAGTTTGGAGAGAATCTGAGAGACAGTTACCAGCGTCACGAGACAGAGCAATTCCCTGCTGAGCCTGTAGAGCTAGCCAAAGATTATGTTTGCAGTCAGTTCACCACTCCGGAAGCCGTGCTGGAAGGGACCAGGTACATGGTGGCCATGCAGATTGCTCGAGAACCTCTGGTCAGACATGTACTACGGCAGACATTTCAGGAGAGGGCAAAGATTAACATCAAGCCTACTAAGAAGGGCAAAAAGGTATTGTAACATTTCATTGAGACATTTATTTTTAAGCAAAGCATATGTACAAACCTACAGTTTGTGTCGTCTAAGGCTCAGTCTTAATATGCTGTCCTATATGTTTGCCATTGTAGGAGATAGATGAGGCTCATTTTGCCTACTCCTTCAAGTATCTGAAGAACAAGGCTGTAAAAGAGCTGAATGGGGATCAATTCTTGAAGATGTGCCTGGCTGAGGAAGAAGGGCTGCTTTCAATTGACATCTGTATAGATCTTATAGGAGTCAAAGGGTAAGTACAGCGATCATCAAACAGATGAGGCAGATATTAAACACCATCGGCTACGTTATTCCTTACAGTTTCATTGCCCCTACAATTCTTTGGCCACAGTACTTTTACCAACCACTGGTCTGATGCAACTAGCTGTTGTTTCAATTTAGCATCTGTATAAAACCTGCCTTGCAAGTTGGGGTGCAAAGGAGGTTTGATAAGTAGGATAGTTCCCCTGAGGTAACGTCTTAACATTTTTAGTCTGCGCGTGTTGTTTTCATCCACATTCTTGTAAGTAGAGCAGTAGAGTTTTGGAATTACGAGTGGAAAATGAAGGTGCCTGTTTGTGCCTCTGCTCCTCCATGCGTCTTACCTCCACTTTTCCTCAGGTATGCTGGGGACCAGACCTACTTTGACGAGATCAAACAGTTCTACTACAGAGACGAGTTCAGTCACCAGGTGCAGGAGTGGAACAGGCAGCGAACGTTAGCCATAGAGAGAGCTCTGACTCAGTTCCTCTACCCTCAGATGGCTAAGGAGCTCAAGAGCAAACTGATTGCTGAAGCCAAAGAGAGCATTGTCAGGGTAGGTCCTCATATGATTTTGATCTTCCTGTTCATTGTATTATTTAATAACTGATCAGTTTTATATACCAGTATCACTCAACAATGAATGTGCAACGCAAGTTTTCCAGCATATTATATATGATGAACTTTGTTGTCCTGCTTCTCTTCTAGTCCTGCTGTCGCCGATTGTATAACTGGCTTAAGGTGGCTCCTTACAGGCCAGATCAGCAGGTTGAGGAAGATGATGATCTGATGGATGAGAGTCAGGGCAAAGGCATTCGTGTGCTTGGTGTTGCCTATGCACCCAGCAGGTATGTTCCCCACAGTATTTCTACATGTTAGTAACCAAAAGGATGGTTGGATTTTGACCACATAACATTTGTTAACTCATATGAATACTGTTATTTAAGTGTTGACAATGACTTTGTTCCAATAGGGATACACCAGTTTTCTGTGCTCTGATCAACGGAGAAGGAGAAGTGGTGGACTTCCTGCGTTTACCTCACTTCATGAAGAGGAGGAACGCCTTTAGGGAGGATGAGAGAGAGAAGAAGGTACAAGCAAAGAAACATCTCTTTGCAGTGAAAGATTTGTTTCTCCAATCCTCTTTAAGATGATCACTCATTTGTCTGCGTCATCCCCAGTCTCATGACATCGAAAGTCTGAAGAAGTTTCTGTCAAGCAAGAAACCTCATGTGGTCGCGGTCGCTGGGGAAAACAGGTGCCGTAAAACTACATGTACGCCTTTGGAACAGTTAAAGACGTGATGAGGTGTAAACTATGTGCTAACATATTGTCTGCGTGTGCAGAGATGCACAAATGATCATGGAGGACATCAAGAGGACCATCAGCGAGCTTGAGCAAGAGTCCTCTCTGCCTGCTGTGGGAGTAGAACTTGTGGACAATGAGTTGGCAACACTCTACATGAACAGCAAGAAGTCTGAGGTGAACACTTGACATCTCACAAAACCACAAACACAAAAACACAGGCATATCTTTGGTTTTATTGCAGCTAATCTAGATAATCCCATCAAATTGGTCTGGCATAAAAACATTTTTCGGATAAACTGCTGTATCGCTTAATTACTCCTTGTTCCTGACCCTGTGTTATCTCTCCATGTAGGCTGATTATAGGGATTACCCTCCTTTGCTGCGCCAGGCGGTGTCGATAGCCAGGAAGGTCCAGGATCCCCTGGTGGAGTATGCTCAAGTCTGCAGCACTGATGACGATATCCTCTGCCTCAAACTAAGCCCACTGCAGGTGAAAGATGGCATAAAATTGTACATTTGTTCGGTTTTATTGTGTCTTGACCATGATTCCTATCGGAACCAGATTTACAACATCTGTGAGATTTGAAACGTGTGTCTTTTCCAGGAACACGTGGTGAAGGAGGATCTGCTCTGTGCTCTTTACTGTGAATTCATCAATCGTGTCAATGAGGTTGGAGTGGACGTGAACAGGGCCATCGCCCACCCTCACACTCAGAGTCTGGTCCAGTTTGTCTGTGGTCTGGGACCAAGGAAGGGCTCCCACCTACTCAAGGTTTGTCTTTGTGCCACAGATATTTAGTGCTTGTAAAATATCTGAGGTCATGGTAGTTTATCGACTGACTTTTTGGTTCTTACGTTTGTGCAGATTCTGAAGCAGAACAACACTCGGCTGGAAAACAGAACCCAGCTGGTTACAATGTGTCACATGGGGCCGAAGGTTTTTATCAACTGTGCCGGTTTCATCAAGATCGACACGGCATCGCTTGGAGACAGGTCTGTTTGAAGAAGGGGTTTTCTACATAATCGAACACTGAAGATTTCCACAGTAGTGTTAAATCTACCACTGCCTGATGGCTCAGTCCTTTCTCTGTGTGCATAATCATATTCCCTGGTTCTTCCTGCTGGACTTATCTACCCTTTCGCCTATTGTTGGGTCATTTTTAATCAGCATTGTTTTTCCATCATACAGTACGGACTCTTACATTGAGGTTCTGGACGGGTCTCGTGTCCACCCTGAGACGTACGAGTGGGCTCGTAAGATGGCTGTTGATGCACTTGAGTACGATGAATCGGCAGAAGATGCCAATCCAGCTGGAGCTCTGGAGGAGATTTTAGAAAACCCAGAACGTCTCAAAGATCTGGACCTGGATGCCTTCGCTGAAGAGCTCGAGAGACAGGTCAGTGTGTGTTATGATGCTCAGACGGTCGCCTTCATTCTGCCGACAAAGTAACACTGGCAGCACAATATATATCTTTCTATTACAACAAAAAGGCATGAAGAAGCCGTGGAGCCAAAAAGAAACAGAAGCCATGTTTCACATCCACTCAATCAGTTGTACTATAGTTTGTTTTTCCTCTGTTTTTTCCTCTAGGGTTATGGCAACAAGGGAATTACTCTGTATGATATTCGCGCAGAGTTGAGCTGCAGATACAAAGACCTGAGAGTTCCCTACAGGGTACCCAACACTGAGGAGGTGTTCAACTTGCTCACCAAGGAGACTCCCGAGACCTTTTATATTGGTAAGACACGTTGCAGTGAAGTACGCAAAGTGTCATTAATATATATTTAACTCTCAGCCTGTGCAGTTGGTACAATACTAAATAGACCGGTGTATTTTTTAACTGTTCATAGGCTGACATGGGTATTGTTTTCCACATTATGCAATTGTAGGTAAGCTGATCACGAGTATAGTAACTGGTATTGCTCACCGGCGACCTCAAGGAGAGAGCTACGACCAGGCCATCCGTAACGACAGCACTGGGCTGTGGCAGTGTCCCTTCTGTCAGCAGGACAACTTCCCCGAACTCAGCGAGGTACCACATAGTTTTCCTTTCAACCCGTAATGTTTGTAAACGGCCGACAGCCTGATATTAAAATCTCATTCTCTTTCTGTTTCGTGTCCTTGCTGTAGGTGTGGAACCACTTTGACAGTGGTTCTTGTCCAGGTCAGGCTATTGGGGTCCGGTCCAGGTTGGATAACGGAGTCCAGGGATTCATCCCCACCAAGTTCCTCAGTGACAAAAATGTCAAACACCCTGAGGAGAGAGTGAAGGTGAGACATTGTTATTGTCATCCTTTGTTCTGGTTTACATGCATAAGTAAATGTTATCTTTCCATCATTGTGGCGCTGCTGTTAAACCCTTCGTTTCTTGCCTGTCCTCTTTCAGGTGGGGATGACGGTCCACTGTCGCATCATGAAAATCGACATTGAGAAATTCAGCGTCGACCTCACGTGCCGCACCTCGGATTTGATGGACAAGGGCAATGAGTGGAAGCTCCCCAAGGACAGTTACTATGACTTTGACACAGAGACTGAAGACCAGAAACAGGAGGAGGAGTTCAAAAAGAAACAACAGCGAACACGTTAGTATATGATCATGTTCAGTACTTCCTTTGAATCCGGTAGCTCATTAAACACAACACTTAACTACCTCTGTACCCATAAATCATCCTCATGATCCACTGCCATTTGTTTACACAAAAATATTTACCTTTTCTTTACAATGTTTTCCAGCATATATAAAGCGTGTGATTGCCCACCCCAACTTCCACAATATCAGCTTCAACCAGGCGGAGAAGATGATGGAGACCCTGGACCAGGGTGACTTGATAATCAGACCCAGCAGCAAGGGAGAGAATCACCTCACCGTCACCTGGAAGGTAAGGAACAGAGAGACCGGTACAGAAGGGTGGCACAAAAACATGGGGGGCAAAAGAGGCGGTTGAACACAACGAACTCGTGTATAATTCTGTGTGATGTTTCGTAGGTGGCTGACGGTATCTACCAGCATGTGGACGTGAGAGAAGAAGGCAAAGAGAACGCATTCAGCTTAGGGCACACACTCTGGATCAATAGTGAAGTAAGATGTACTCCCCTGTTCCTTGTATTGAAGGATGTTGTCCTGCATCAGATTTGTTGTGAACATCGGTGACTGTTCTTGTTCTTAACAGTTTCTTTCCTTCTCTGCAGGAGTTTGAAGATCTGGATGAAATCACAGCTCGGTTCATTCAGCCGATGGCTTCGTTCGCGCGGGATCTACTAGGGCACAAGTACTTTCAAGAGTGTACTGGAGGAAGCAAGGAGGTAAATACACATTTCTTAATGTCATATTATTTTTATTAAGGGGACTACAACTCAACAACCCTGAAAAGATCTCATTCTGCTTCACTATATATTTTTGACTTCTATCATATCCATGTCTTCTTCTCTTTTTTATAGAAAATGGAGGAGTTATTGGTCAGGACGAAGAGGGAGAAGCCCACTTTCATTCCTTACTTTATTTCAGCATGTAAAGATCTGCCAGGAAAGTTCGTACTTGGCTACCAACCTCGTGGAAAACCACGGTGAGCAGAATTGTTTCTGTTTGATTACCTCAGAATTAATCACCTCACGGCACCCAAAACATGTTATCCCTGTGAAAGTGAATGCTAACCTTCATTTTATTTTCACCAGGGTTGAATATGTGACCATCACCCCAGATGGCTTCCGTTACCGCTCACAGATATTTCCTACAGTGAACGGATTATTCCGTTGGTTTAAGGACCATTACCAAGAGCCTGTTCCAGGTATGACACCGTTAAACCTGCTGGTTATAATGTAGCTTATAGTAGTTGATTGCTCAATGCTGAACATATTTTCTCCTCTTTCAAAGGCATCACGCCAAGCAACAGCAGCCGAACCAGGACTCCAGCATCCCTGAATGCAACGCCTGCCAATATCAACATCGCTGGTCAGTCCCACATCCTTTCTTCCTTGAACACAACTCCATATTTGTAGTGTGAGTAGAATTGAGGTTAATTTAATTTGTATCTCCTTGTGTACTCTTTCCTCCCGCCCTAGATTTGACACGAGCTGTCAATGCCCTCCCACGCAACATGACCTCTCAGATGTTCAGCGCCATCGCTGCGGTCACAGGCCAGGGCCAGAACCCAAACACCACCCCTGCACAGTGGAGCTCCAGTCAGTACGGCTATGGTGGCAGCACAGGAGGAGGAGGGAGCTCTTCTGCTTATCATGTGAGTGCGGTTAGGCTACAGGTTGTTGGACATCTGAAGTCACCGTCAGGGGACGGTGGTGTTACTGTTACGCTCAGATTGTTTTCTAATGAATTCTAAGTTCCGATTTGAGGCCAATGTCACCAGCTGTACTTCTTCCCACACAGGTATTTGCCACACCTCAGCAGCCCATCGCGACACCCATGATGACTCCCAGCTACTCCTACACCACACCGAGCCAACAGGTCTTGGGCACGCCGCAGTACCCCGGCTCCACCCCACAGTCATCACACTCGCATGCTCACGCCCACCCGCACAGCGGCCACGTGTCACACCTCAACCATCACGGCCCCAGCAGCACGCACGGCCACTCCTCCGGCACGCCGTCGTCCTCCACCTCATCCAGAGGACGAACACCACAGCAACAGCCAAAGTAAGTGCAGGCTGGAATATCTGTGGTTAGCTACTGCTCCGATTACAACTGCGTTTATTTGTTTAAAAGTCGAGAGATGACAGTTTACAATTGAAACAAACGTTTACCCTTTCACAACATCATTGGGTTTCAGATGTCCATTGTGCTATAAGGCCACACTGGAACTTTCCTCCCTCTAGATGGTGCTAAACCCACAATCTTCATCGTTTCATAAGCTAAGCAGTAGTACACCACCCTTCATACTAAAACACCTCCCCCTCTGTTCTCCCTCCCCCACCAGGGCCAGCAGCAGCAGCAGCAGCAATGCGTCCGCAGTGGACTGGGGCAAGATGGCGGAACAGTGGTTAAAAGAGAAAGAAGCAGAGGGGCGGAAGAAAGCCCAGAGGATGACGCCTCGACCGTCCCCCAGCCCAATGATCGAGAGCACACCCATGTCCATCGCTGGAGACGCCACGCCCCTGCTTGATGAAATGGATCGATAGGACAAGGAGGAGGGGTCGATACTCCACCTATCCGATTCCATCCTTTGTACTTCTTCTTCATCTGGATTATCAACTCAATCAATCCCCCACTTTTCTCTGCTCGCGCGTCATCAGCCACGATTGAAGCCCACTCCATCCAACTGTCAGACACAACTCATGCATTGTATCCAGCTTCTGATGTTGTAGCTCGGTCTCCTGTCATGACTCATCTCATCTTCTTTCTTCCTCCTATCCTACATCCCATCATGTAAAATGTTTCACCTCCTCAGCTCCAGTCAGCTCCACTGGCTGCAAGTATTTTGTATAGTCAGAATAACACTGTAAATGTCGTGCAGAAAGTCAGTACAAATGACAAAAGAAAAACACTTGAAATATCTGACAGCAGATACATATAGGACATGGACCTACACAGACGTTGTCAGACAAGCTGTCCTGCTATCTTTATTTTTGCAATTGGTTTTAGTTTGATCCATGAACGCTTTTGACAGAGAGGCACAGTTACAGTTTCGAGGGGATCCACCTTGACTCCCGACCCTGTCGGTGGATTCCTGCGAGCAATTGCCAAAACAGCTCTTTGCCAAGCCAATCAGGAAATGGAATTTTTGTATGGAATGGGTCCGAATAAATAAAGACTAACTTGTTTTCTGTGTGAACCTTAAACTTCAACCCCTCACATCTGTGAAACACATCTGTGACCATACACGCGCACACACATACACTCACACACATACATAAAGGCGCCGGTTGTGAGGGATGAAGCTGTTTCAAGGAGAAACGATTGTGCACAAGTTGTCTGTATCACAAGCTGTATTATAGTCCCAAATGTATTATTGACTATTTGGCCTGTCTAAGAACCTCTTTGGACCCATGTTGCTTCATGTGAATTTAATTTAGGCCGCATCAAAAGCAGTTGATCTCAGCATCAATATTTAACCTGCAGATTCAAGAGGAGGCACTTCGCCATGGCGAAGGGTTTATTTTTATAAGTTGACTCAAATTTGAAAGTCTTGTACCTTTTATTATTTGCGTTATCATGTTTGGCATTTTCTAGGATGTTATCTCATATGCTGCTGCAGCATCTCAGTCCCAGACAGTATCATTTCTTACATGTCCAAGATCCAATAGGGTCCAACCAAAATGTTAGAACATGCTGGTGTAGTTCTTCATAAAAGTTAAGTTAAAAAAAGAACAGTAACACTATTGGAAGATGAAACCATCGAACTGACTATACACCATGTTTATATTCCTAATTGTATAATACTCTGACCTGCACGCAGTGATTTCAATAGAATGAATATATTGTTGTTGAAGACATCTCTTTGTGACTGTCGTACGCCACTTTTTAGTCACTCTGCACCGCTCCTGACTTCTGCATTCAGACGTTTCCTGTGACTCTGTGCCACAGTACAAACTAGATGCGCTGGTATTCAATGGTGTGCTTTATTTTGCAGTGTGCAAAGTATCACAGTCCCATAATATGCATATTATTTTTAGATAATTTGTTTTATGTCTTGCCCCGATGAAGACGTCACATCTCTCTCAGCAAGGCTGTGAATGGTTGTCGGCAGCAGGAGAAACGGTATCAGGCACTGCTGATGACCTTTTCTACCTGTGATCCCTTTAATAAAAGTGTTCGTACTAAACCCTGAGTCTGGTTCGTTCTTAACTGGGAAACAGTCAGGAAACGTGATGCATATATATGTTTTTGGATTTTTTTTATTTTCTTCATGGTAGAAATATAATTAGCTGGTAAACCTCTCGCTTACCGCCTTTCCGTTTTAACTGGAGGAAATGACAAAAAAAACAATATTTTTCACATAATCTGAGCTATAATAAACCTACATATAAGAATAACATATGCATGCTTATGAAGATGTTTCAATGAGCACTCAGCATCACTTCTACCTCCTTTCTGTCTTTATAGAGATGGAATCAGTTTGCTTCAGATTAGTAAGTCGCTGCTCATTTCTGTTCCTGCAAACAATCCCTCCATTCGAGGATCATGAGAAACATGTCAGAGGAGAGAAATGTGTTGGGAGGATGACTGCAGTCATGGGAGCGAGCGTACGTATCACATTAGCAACCGACTCATGATGGACAGGAGTGACAAACATTTCTGTTTTGGACATTTCATCAATAAAAGGAGACGGACAGATGAATATTTATGAAAGCTTCAAGAGCACTTTAATGGTATCCTGCCAAAAACATCCTGGTGGGGAATAATCTTCCTTTTCGTGATAAGTGTTCGTGAGAACCCTCATGTTAGAGGAGAGAAAACACAAAGCGTTATTTGTTGTAGCCTTGGCCCACAGTTCAAATTCCTGAGAGGACACTAATCTGGTCCTTCTGCTGACTAACCTCTGGTTGTTTACAGCCAAGACTTCACGTCAACTCTCCTACTACCACTTAAGCAAATGTTCTCTCAGTGAAATGCAGAGCACAATAGACACATCATTTAAATCATATGACCGGTGTCCATGTTGAGTCCACATATTAGTTTAATTTTCATGCTCGGTGAGCCACATGTTGTAAATGTGCAGTTGGTGTGAAGATGTTCATCCGTTCTCGCTCATCAGCAGCAGTTGGCTTTCCGCTTGGTGGGTTTGCGATCCTCCTCCGCGCTGTCTGTGATCCCTGCGTGAAACACAAATAGAGAAAACAACAACATTGTCCTCTAAAATCATTGCAATTAACCTCTGGAGTAGAAGCCTGGACAGTTCAACTCTTAAAAAATCTGATAGCTCTTGAAATTCTTTAAATGAAGAAATAAATCATTAATTAGAACTTGACCTTTGACAAACCTCAGAAATGGGGAACTAATTAGCTGGTGAATTAATCAAAGAATGAGCCGATTTTGGAGCCAAGGACTCACTGATAATGTTGCCGAGATTCCTCGTGCCGCTTTTCTCGAGCTCCGACAGAACGTTGGCCTCAAAAGTCAGAGAGGCCACGCGGAAGAATAAATCCTTGACACCATCTCCTGCAACAATAAACACAGAGGTGATGGGAGTTAGACAACACAAGGGGAGAAGAGCAAAGATGGCGACTGATGGATGTGGGAGTCGGGTCAGAGGAGCAGGTAAATGTGTGTTTGACTCCCACCTGACTTTGCAGACACAGCCCAGTACTCTGCTTTGATCTCCTCAGAGAGCCTGATCGCTTCCTGTTCAACCCGAGCCAACTGGTCAGGAGACTGGGACAAAGACATGAACGGGAACAGGAAATAGATATAATTAAAACCTTCAGGCCGTCCCTTAATGAAGGTTGTCAGAATGGAAAGATAGGATGAAATGTAAGTTAACAGTTAGACATATCCAATGAAAACAAACATTCCACCCACACTGAGGTCCTTCTTGGTACCGACAAGGAACAGTAAAACACTTGACGGGTCATTTTCCTTCATGGCGTCCTCCAGCCACTGCCTACACACAAACACACACACACACACTACCTTCATTAATTACTTAATCCCTTACTTCCTTTCCTTTTTTAGGCAAATCCCCACAATGTTAAATAAGTCAACAAATAAACAAAAAAAAAGGTGCCCCAAGTAAACACACACACAATATGAGACTCACAAATGATTTATTAATGCTAGAAACATTATGTGTGATATTTCTGACCTGGCGTGTGATAAAGACTCCTCGCTGCTGAGGTCAAACACCACCATGATGGCTGTGGGGGTGTGAAGAGAAACAGAAGTAAAGTGAGGAGGTGTTTGTGTTTGGTGTAACAGGTGACAGGTGTAGAGGTGTGGAAGTGCACGGATCAGTTTACCCTGCGCTCCTCTGTAATACGTCGAGGCGATGCACTTGAACCTCTCCTGACCCGCCGTGTCCCACCTGAAGCAAAATGTTATTTTATTGTTCCTGTTGGAATTTTGTGGAGGAATTGCAAGTGCAATTTGCAAACGACGCAACTTGTTCAAACCAAATTATTTCTTTAAAAAATTCTCATGATGTTTCAGTGCGATTGTAAACGCTACACCTGAAAAACAAATCCACATGCTTCTATCTTGACAGTTAGCTGCATGCTAAGGTAAATGCTAAGGTTAATGTCAATGTTAGCTTAAGTTAGTTTGCTTTCAAAATCGTAACCACTGAGTTTGTAGTGTTGTTTTCTTTCTTTCAGGGACTGTATGAATACGTCACTAATGTTCAGAGCAGAAGACAGTAAAGTTATCACGAGAAACAAACAAGCGTGCTGCTATCATGACAGTTAGCAGCTAATGTTAGCTTGCTATCAGCATTAGCCGGTGGTGCAACTGTTCACGTTAAGTGACAGCCGGAGCGGCTGTTCTTTCAGTGGCTGTGATGTTTCATTAAACTTCTGTGTTCAGAGGAGCCAGAAAGTGTCTGAAGACATTCAGGCTTTGCTTTGTGTATTTCTACTGCGTTAAAATCAGGTTCATAAACGTAAGGAAACCCGATGCCTGGCTAGATGTGAATGTAAACAAACCACTGCTTCTATTTAAAGTTGAAATAATCCAGATGAATTTATTTTTGCGAAGACAACCGTAATGGTTTCATAGTTTCCTTTACTACAGACACACTGCAGTGTGTTTCTGCCACTCAGTCCGACTGAGGGCGAGAACCCCAGTGGGGGAAGTGACATCGGTGGATACCTTCTACATCAGTACAGTTCCTTTTATAAAATTTCAACATGGACAACAGATGAGAAAAGAGGAGAAAGTGCAAAAAGACAAACTGATGAAGAAGTAAAACTGTTTCACCCGTGGAGGTTCACCGACTTTCTGTCTCCACAGGATATAAACTTTTAAATGACATTAATCCGCAGCCAAAGCCAACACAGTGAAGGCCAAGTGTGTAACAGTGTAAACAACATGCCCAGCAAACTGATATAACTGAGGATGTTCTGTAGCCTCACAATGATGTGATCAGACATTCAAGAACTTTAACGTCATTACGGCATGTGACCAAACGGAGGAGGAGGGGTGTTAGTCTGTCCGTTTGCTGGGTTCAACCGATGAATCGAGTGTTTCTCTGAGGGAAAGAAACATACTCACAGCTGTAAACTGAAGGGAACGCCGAGCACCTCGAAACGCTCCATCTCAAAATCCACCCCGATGGTCGCCTTGTAGTTCTTATGAAACGAACCCCTGCAGAACCTTGCAGAACCATGTGAAGAAGAAACCATTTGAAATTATTAAGACTATTGTTGTTATTTTTATTCATCAGTTTATATTTAAAATGTCAAAGTTTGTGCATTGGGATGTCTTCAAGTTAATACTTTTGACTGATAAACATGTCAATAGCCCTTTTGAGGGTGAACACAGGTGTAACCTTCATTAATTGTATTTATTCCACCCGTGTTTACCCTGCAATGATGCGTCAGACCGGCTGCTGTGAAAACTGTCATTTGTGTCAAAATATGTTTTAGATATTTGTTACAGGAAATCGTCTTTTCTCACCAATTTCTTATTAACATCACACTTATTACTGAGAATCACTGTTTCGTTTGTTCAGTATGTTTTCGTGCACGACCACAGTTACAACCAGGGGGGAAACACTTCAGAGTGAGGGCCAACGTTGAAGGAAATATTAAAATACAACCATCTAAACCTCAAACTCATCTTATTATTCATGAGTGCTTCTTACCGGCTGATCAGACACGTCTTCCCAACCGAAACATCACCTACGACGATGACTTTGGCAAGGTTAAAGCTGGAAACACAACACAAGCCAGTCAAAAACCATCGCTGACAACATGGACAACAACTTGAATCAATGTAAAAAGCAATTTAGCCATCCTCCTTTTTATGTTTCACGAACCTTCTTTTTACAGACAATGATAAGCTTTAAAGGCTCGTCAGTCTGTTTTGTATTGAAGATGAAGGTTTTTATCAAATTCACTAATTCAAGCTTGATTGAAGCATCGTGTCTCCTGTTTATTCAGCCACATCTAAACAACATAACCACCAAATTCTCCTGTTCACTAGCTGATTTGAGACGCAACTTAGCATTCCTTTAAAAAAAAAAACATAAAATTGCACATTTATGACCAGTTTATCAGAGTTTACATCTTCAGGCTTGGTGAGTGCTGCAGACTGGGTGGGGAGGTTGAAAAGTACAGACAGAGAGAGAGGACGACTGGTTGGTCAGGAGATCTGTTGACTGTCTGAACAATACAGAATATAAAGAAACCAGCAGATCAGTGTGGAGATATGATGGGTGAAAAGGACAGACTGTCAGCTGACAGCAAGCACAGCATCACTTAACTAACCCAGTCAGAGCAAATTCATTGACTGAACGATATATCGCAGTGTTTGTTAGGAGGTGGGCAGCCTCTGTGATCTCACCTCACTGAGTCTGTCGTCTGTACCTGGCAGACTGCCTTCACCTGTGGGTGGAAGCCTTCTTTGGTGTGCAGCGCTGCATATGGACTAAAACACTGGGAAGAATAATTTAAGAAGAATCAGTCTTACAGAAAGAAACTAATGGGAAAAGTCACACTGGATAATAGGGGATTAAAAGAAGATGGAGGGGTCGGGAGTAAAGGAACCTTAAGGAATATTAGCGGTGATGTGACAGCATGCCAAATCATATTTCTTGGCATAGAGATGCCTGAGAAAATGTGAGTGTTTGTGTGTCATCCTAACCTTTGGGAGCTGCGCAATGATCCGATCCCTCTTTGCAGGAGGCAACATGCTGCAGGGGATCAATGCACACACACCTTCAAGCTGCCGCTCTCACTGATGGCAAACACGCTGCTCAGTCACTTCAAGAAGACACACACTTAAATTTATTTTTCCCAGGACTCAATTAATATCTTGGAAGTTTTTCCTGAAAAGAAGTAATGTCTCCATGGTGGTCTCAATACTGTGCAGTAAATTACAAATGTTTACTTTTCAATCTCACCAACAGAATCAGCCACAATGATAAAAAAAACTTTCTGATTCAGGCATTCCAAATGCCTGAAAGGAAAGTGTTGCATTGTGTTACGGTGAAAAGACTGTGATGCAAAAAGTTACATATCTTTGTCTTATTAGTCAATTTTGAAGTCAAAGTTGAAGTAAAGTGCAATGGTGAGAGAGAGCAGGAAAGGAGAAACTCTGTTATAAAACAACATAACTTAAAGCAGAAGTAAGATACAAAACTTTACCTGAAACTGCCAAATGACGAAATACTGAAAGAAATGTGCTCTGGGTCCGGAGAAGTGATGTGATATCCAAAGTCTGCCGAGAAACCAAACCCAGAACAACTCACAGCAACAAGTAGAGTCTACAGACAACCAGCAGACTGACAAACACTCAATTAATGAAGAGAGTCTGTGAGTGATCTGTTTCACAGCGCCACCCTGTGGACACTGTGAGTATATGATTAATATGACAATATTTTGTAGTTATTTTCATGCTTCTATATTTTGTACGTTAATTTGTAGTCGCTGCAAAACGCCGCTGCAAAACAACAGGGGCAGTAAATTACATTCAAAAACATAACTCAAAGGGTGTTGTTCACACTCCGGTGCAATAGATGGCGACACAGCAACACATGATATTATCATACTGAGTGACGATATATTCCTGCGACTCGGAGGGTTTATAAACTCTGTCATCCTCTGCCTCATTCCCTTTCCGTCTTCGTCTCTCGTTGTGCCAAGGGCGCTTCTCTGCTTGATTCATATTTGACTTGTTGAAAGTGTTCAATATTACAATAGATAAGGTGAACAAAACGTTACCGGTAGTTGAACTTTAGTTTGTGATTTAGGTTAAAGCAAGAGATCTGCTAAGGTTTAATAAAACTAACGTTTACGGCCCTCAAGCAGCCACGTGGGGAGCAAGGAAACATGGAGCCGAGGAGCCTCAGACCGGTGAGTTTTATATCAGCTGCATTTATCAGCAAGAGGTCGCATTCTGCAAACACCACCTGCATAATCATTATTGTAGATAAACAGTTGTATATAGTTAAGTTAGTTGCAGTGAGTGAGTCAGCAGGTAACTCGGGTGTTGACCATGCTTGTCGTTCCTTCCCTCAGGTCGACTTCAGTCTCGCGAGTGACTGCGTGAGTTTAACTGTTATATTGGACACATCTTGAAGACTTCTGTTACTGGTGAGTGAAAGAATTGCTCATTAATGTCTATATCCGGTTGTGTCTGTGATGAAAACTGTGAATAGGAAGTGCCGTCCGATGCGACAACTGACGATGTTTTTTCAATCACGGTTCTGAGGCTCCTTAGCAGCATTAGTCTTTGACTGATGTACATTTTCCACCTTTTCTAAATGCAGTTTATTTTTTTTTTGCACAGGCAAGTGATCCCAGTCAAGATGACGGATAGCCTGAGTGAAAGGGTGAGATCTGCTACCTGGACAAGAGGTTGAGCCACTGTCCATACTCCCAATGAAACCAGCTGACAAGGACTCGCAGGTAATTGTTTTGTGTCCTAAAAGTGACAATATTCTGCCTCTGTTGTGATGAAATCTAAACTGAAATAGCTGGAATTACCGTCAGATTGTTCAGTGGTGATATTTGGTTTTCTGAACACACTATGACAAATCTTACGACTACGCTGAATGTGTGCAGGTCTTAACATTTTTTATTTTGTTCTCAAGGTTACTTCAGAATGTTGGTTGAAACGGATCATCCCAGTGAACGGCTTCACATTGTAAGTTCATATCTTTTCATATTCTTAAATATATTTGAAAATTGTCAATTAGCTCATGTTTGTATAAGGACCAATGAATTCTTGGTTGACATGAACATGGTAATCAGCTGGGATGCTGAATTGTTTTGTTACCATGATCGTTTGCAAAATGAGTAGATTGGTAGAGAAATGCAATTCTCCAAGAGCTTTGTCGATGAAGATAACTGGAATAGGAAGTGCCGTCAGATGCGATAACTGCTGATTTTCCAATCCAAATATCTGAGCCTTCTATAGCTGCTTGGTGGACCCCTGGTTATTTATGTAGGCATTTTCTAACATTCCACTTGCTTTGCAGGCCTGTCTGCCTGTGTGATCTGCCCTCCTGAAGTCTACATGGATTCTGACAGGTAACCATGTTTCATGTTACACATTGTGGATGTTGTTGGTTATGATGAAACCTAAACTGAAATAGCTGGAATTACCGTCAGATTGTTCAGTGGTGAGAATTGGTTTTCTGAACACACTGTGACAAATCTTAAGAATAGACTGAATGTGTGCACGTCTTAATGTTTTATTTTTTCTCTAAAGGTTGCTTCAGAAGATTCCTTTGAAAGGGATTCATCTTGGTGAACGGCCTTATATTGTAAGTTCTTCAGATTCTTAACTGTATTTTTAAATTGTCTCAGCTCACGTTTGTACAAGGAACATTTGTTAATTGTAGCACTGTGGCTGTTCATGGTAGTGATGAAATCTAAACTGAAATAGCTGGAATTACCGGCAGATTGTTCAGTGGTGACTCTCGGTTTTCTGAACGTAAAATGTCAGCAACCTTGTACAGAAAGATTAGAATATTTTCCTGACATCTAATAAAGTCTTGTCTTCTGCAGATGGCTGAGCAGGATTCGGCAATGCTGGCCTGAAGACGGATGTGCTCTCGTTGGGTTGTCGGGGTCTTTTGTTTCACCAATTGTGATCACGATTACCACATGTGAATAAAGATCCTCACTAATGAATCTGAGTGTCTAGTTTGGTCATACACATCTTTTATACACATCAAATGTACATGTCTTATCTGGAGAGCAGTAGGTGTAACAGATATGCAAATATGGTGTCTGACCTGGTGCATGATTGCAAAATTGGGTTATCATGTTTCAGTAGATCTCAATGCTTCAATACATTTTCCAAAATCTATAAACTAGTGATTGAAAAAGGTACTGACAGAACGGACTCCAAGTATTTTATACGCTTTATTAAAATTTGTTTAAAGATGATTAAACATTAAATAAGAGCTAAAGTCTTTAGGAACATTTGGTTTGTTTCTCTGGTACAAAGGGGAATGAAAAACAACCATTAGCATTGGCCCAGAAATTCACAGCCCTCAAACATTTACCTCTGAAGGGAACAAGATCAGAAACATTTCTAGTACATGTTTGCCTCGCCAGCTTCAGGACCATTAGATATGATACTAAGTGATAAGTAGACTTGTTTTCATCCTCATGCAGTCCCCATGATTGACAGGAAGATGACTAAGACATGAGGAAGAGACACTTAAGTCTTTCCAAGGTACAAAATCAACAAACCTCAGTCTGACTTAACATGTCAACAGATGAGCTCAGGTTGGTGACCTCAAAATTGTTGGCAGAGAAGCCGGGAAGAGTTGATCAACATTTTTGTTTTTTTTCCCTTAAGAAATTCTGTCAGACTTGAATGGAAGTGTACATCAGTCTGAGCTCCAGGCTGCAATTACAGCTTATAACTTAAACCAGAGTTGGGGTTATTAGACTGACGAGATAAATGAATTAGCCTGTCTGGAAATCCCCTAATAGAAACATGCAAACTCGTGTTCCATATCAGATTTGAAAGGAACATACAATTTAAGCATTTAAACTATTGCAACTTAAATGAGTGCAGAATAAATGGAAATCTACAGAAGAAACTGGGTGATGGTTTTATTAACTCTTTTTAGCACTGCCTAAACCTGAACAACTAACCTGATCAAATACATCACTGGTTCACAGATCATCCAATGTTTATCAATCACATCATTAAACAATGGGATAATATTTCCTGCACACATTCATGGAGGTGAAGATATGAGTTTGTCTTTGTCAAAGCACATATGTATAAGTCCGCATTCTTATTTTACAGTACTTCAGGAATCCACATCTTCAATAACAAAAAAAATCTATTGCCCTCTGGTGCTATCTCTGGTGTTCAAAGATCAAGAGAACTCTGCTTTACTGAATCTGTCCAGTTGCAGTTCACAGTGGTGTCAAGGCGCTATTAAGCTGTTTTCGTCAACAAATCACATGTAACGACCGAACCCTTCGACATATCCCAATAAACCGGTTTAACCTGTGAAGTCTGATATAAATGATTCCTGTAATGTCTAACCCATTGCACTTGTGTGCCACTGAGATGATCATTTCCTGTCATCTCATTAATGACGGCATGTTTCTCTGACAGTTACGCGAAACAATAACATCAAACTACTGCGGCTCTGCTGCTGGGAACTGGCAACAAGGAGGAGTCACGGTGGACAAGAGGAAATGACCCAAAGTGTGGCTTCATTCCAAGAAGATAGATGACAACATCGCTACATGTAATGCCTGTAAAATAATCATTTCATGTATGAGTGGAAGCAGCAGCAATATGCTGAAACGTGTGTCTATACATCGTGGCTTTAAATTACAGAAATGCAAAATATTCTCTTGAAACTGAAAACGCTTACGTACAAAAGTGTATTTATCCGCAACTGAAAATTTTAACATTTTATTTTCTAAATAAAGTGCCCAAATGTAAATTACTGAACCTTGAAATGAAGTGTAATTATATTTTGTAGATTCACATCTTCAGTAAAGCAACGGCACACTGAGCAGGTGGTTGAAGTATTGTGACAAACTAAACTGGTTTGGTCACATCATTGGATTTGTTGACGACAGCAAACAGACAGAAGAACGGCATCCTGGGATGCAGCAACATATTCAACAAAGATAAAACTTTGCAATTCAGGGATGTTGGTATTGTGAGCTGGGCAGAACTCAGTCCTCCTCCTGCTCGATATAGCTCTTAGTGGCTGAGCGAGCCATCTGTCTGGCCAGGTACCGGTCTCTCGCCGAAGTCAGAGTCTGATCATTGCAGCGTTTAGCAAACTTGTTTGCCTTCTCCTCTTCTTCTTTTTCCTCTCCCTGTTCTTTCTCTGCTTCCTTCTTTTCCGGAACCTTCTCGTCACTCTGCGCTGTCTTCTCTCTCTCTGGATCCAATCTTTTATCTTTCTCTTCTTCTCGATCTTTGTCTTTCCCCCTGTCTTCCTCTGGATTCCTCCTCCTTTCTCTCTCCCCATTCTTATCCCGCTCTCTCTCTTTCGGGCTCCTCTCCCTCTTCCCATGCCTGTCATCCCGCTCTGTATTCCCCCTGCCTCGGCTTTTGTCATCATCTCTGCCTCGCTCTCTATCCCTTTCCCTGTCTTTCCTTCGATCTCTGTCGTCTCTTCTGCCACCATGTCTGTCATCCCTTTCCCTTCCCCTGTTTCTGTCTCTTTCTCTGTCCCGCTCTTTGACTCTGTCTCTGCTACTCTTCTTTTGTCTGTCCCGCTCCTTCTCTTTTTCGCTGTCTTCACTGCCTGATGAAGGCGACCTCTGTCTGTACTGGCGTTTAGAGTGCGTAGAGCCTACGCCAGGCTTGCTAAAACCAGGCTTTTGCTGAGGCCCTTCCTCACTGTCGCTACATGAACTAGGGATATTGTCATGGAATGTAGGGGAGGTAATAACTGATGTCGTCTCTGTAACTTTTGAAACCTTTGAGGTTTCAGATCTGTGGAAGCAAGAATACAGAGATACAATTAAAGAAGCAGGTTAGTTTGAAACAGTCTACAGCAACAGTCTACTGCTCTAATACAGGCTGAACTGAGGTAAAGTAGAGCTGGAAGGTAGATGATGAAACACTCTAGTTTAGTGTGTTATCATACGAATATTACTCTGGGAGATTAAGAAGACTTTGCTTACATTCAATGTAATATATATATATACTATCATATTAATATTGTAGATATTAGTCATAAACCAAAGTGCTGATGGTAGATGTCAGGCTAGTGATCGACAAAGTTATTTAGCTGGACAGACAGACCAACATTGCCTGTCACTAGCATGGCTAATGTGTGTTCTTGGTGTGTTTATGGGTGAGCGAGTGTTGCGGAGCCATGACTGACTTGATTGCTGTACGATCTGGTATCGCCTCCTCTCCTACAGTCTGATTCAGCAGGTGCCGGTAGAAGCCGCTCAAGTCTTTTTGCTTCTTCACGTCCAAAGCGGCTACAAATAAACAAACAATAATAATTGAAACAGGGGATTCGTTAAACTGAAATGCCTAAATGCTGAAAATGTAAATGATATGAACCTTCTATTGCTGCCTCTCTCTTCTCTCTTTCCAGCTCCTCCTTCTGCTCCTGCAGTTTGAGCTTGTAGGCAGAGGTAACGTAAGCATCTTTATCAGCAAACTGTTCGCCCTCAGCCTCTCTCTCCTTCTGGATCTTCCTCTCATCCCTTCGTTCTTGTTCTTTCTTTCGGTCTTCAACTGCTTTCATTAACTGGTGGATATACTTCGGCTGATATGAAGAGAAATAGACAAAACAGAACAATTTTTTTCTTCTACTAGGATGTCAGCATACAGTATCATCTAAACATCACAGCGAATCAGCATAGCAGTACACAAGCTCTTTCTAACAATAAGATCATTCCGAAATCATAGTGTTCACATATGCAGCTATACACTTGTTCAACATAAGTGTCCATACCTGTTTGTCTGCCCCTTTAAGAACCCTCTTGCTGCTTTCAACCCTCTGTTTTTGAATGTCATCATACACTGCATCATAATCATATACACTGCTGTCCTGTTCCAAGGCTTTCTGCATCTCCAAACGTGTCTATAGATAAAGAGAGAAAGAGTCAGAGCTGGTAAAAAAATATCTGAGTTGAAGTGCACACAAGACACATCAAAACTTTCAATCCATATTCTCACCTGCTTCATCATCTTCTTTTTAACAGCTTCTCTCTGCAGAGTCTCCCCGACTGAGGTCTTGTGAACCGAAGATGACAAAACACATTGAGTCTACAAGTGAACTTAGAGCAATATACGTCTTATTCTTTCTTATAGAAATCTGCATAATTTCATTACAGCGTACATAACTGAATTACATGCAGGGAGTGGTGAATGAAGAGAATCAAATTATATTGACCCACTTATGACCAACTGCACCCACCTCCTCGTCAGAGTCATCCCCAAACACACAGTGCTTCTGCAGGATCGCTGTCTTTGCCACTCCTTTCTTCTGTGGCAAGATCAGCCCATACCTGAGGACAATCAGTAAACAACGTTTCTTACAGCATGCCATACAAAACCAATATCTACATGCATTTGACATGCAAAAGGTTCTCAAGTCTTTATTTATCCTGAGGAGTGATGTCTCTAGAAGCTATTCAAATAATCAGCAAAATGTTTTAACAACTGTGATACATTTTAAAGTGGAGTATTTAATACTGTTTTATTCATGACTATCTTGATAGAGAGGAGATGATGGTATACTAGAGATTGACAGAAATAAAAAAAAACAGTGCTTATCAAATGATGTCATATTCCACTTGCTGTACGTTATATCAGTAAATTACAATACCAAGTTGCACATTTTCCATTGGTACAATGGCCGTGTTTTTAATGAATGAGCTAAGTAAGAGAGTATGCTTAAACAATTCTAACAATGCATATGATGCTGGTGACTTGCAAAGGTTTCGGAATGGTTAAGTGAGCTGTACATTGAGCACACATTAATAGAAACAAAACCACCAATGCGATATGAGCCGAATGACTTCATTGCATTTTAAATGTCTAACGTTAACAATGACAGTTGCTATACGTAGAAATGCAATGTTAATTACCACGAGGAAAACAGATAAATAAGTTGCAGGTGTAGAGAATGGAAACTGGAAACGAAATACAAACAGAACGGAGCAAGTTTTGTAACGTTTAAGGTGATTTAAAGCTAGCTAGCTGGGTCAACGCTTTAAGTTAGGTTAGCTAACGTT
>CAAKHC010007953.1:60998-81487 GCA_901007825.1 Macroramphosus scolopax | reverse complement strand
AGCTGTAACTGCTGCTTCTGCAATGAATGTCAACCCGAAGGTGTATTAACTGCATTTCATTGTTAATCACACGCTCTTGAAACACCGTTAGCATGTTTTCAACTCACTGTTTAGTAGGGACCGCCATCTTGCTCTGCTGTTTGTGAACGAAGACAGTAGATTCCACACATTACTTTACTGCTCCCATGCCTGTTTATGTGCGTTACATTTCTGCAATCATTTAAATATAACTGACGCACACACGGCAAATCTGTTTTATATATTTATAATAAGCTATTAAAACTACTACTATTCACCTGTTATGGGCTTGTCAGACTGTCGCGAATGTGCGATCGTCTATAGACAGACAAATGCAGGCATGTACCAGATTTATAGAATTATATTTACATGTGATTTGTGCAATGTTTGCGTCGTTAATTCAATCATGAATATTTAGGCTACTGGAAAAAAAAATAATATACCTTAAAAAAGTTGTTTAAACACATTTAAGAGGTAAAGTTTGATTGTTTTATTGCAATAATCCTAACAGCTAGATGGCGACATTTCTCCAGCAGTCTGACATAGGTCACACTGAGCAGTGGCTGTTTAAAACTGAATAATTTAAGGATCATAATCTTGATACAAATAATTCCACTCAGTTAAAACTAGATATTATTAAATTCTAATGATATGGTCTATATTATTATTCCTGATTCAAAATATTTAATCAGACACATTCTGTAAATAGAAATGTCAAATCAATGACTGAGTGTAAGGAAACTTATCACTAACACATAAAACATCTAAGGTATTTGTCCATCTTGACCTAGCAATGAGTCTCATTGTAATTTAGGTTGTTTAAGTTACATAGATAGATAGATAGATAGATAGATAGATAGATAGATAGATAGATAGATAGATAGATAGATAGATAGATAGATAGATAGATAGAAATCTTATATCTCTCTATACTCCCTTTCTGTGGCTACACATTATAACAGCTTTATAGACTAGTAATACAGGGGATGGATTTATCATTGAGAATGATACAATGAGCAGACAGGACCTCATGGCTATGTGGAAACTCAATTACATGAAGTACGATAAAAGATGTAAGTGAAACTGCTATTCTGAATGGAGAGGAAAACATGAATGGCAGTCTACTCTGATATCTCTTATTTGCTTGCGCAATTTGTTTGGTGTTTTCAATGCCGTCAGCTGTTCTGTTCTAAACCTGATGTAAGTCAATCACCTAAATCAGATCAGTGAGCACACAGCTCACCTGTGATTAAAGATGTAGCTTTGAGTTCCCGATGCCTCCTGTTAGTATTCCTAAATCCAAACACCATTATATCTGTCGTAATCTCCATCTCATCTCCTCTCTGGCCTCACTCCTAATCCCGCTGGTAGAAACAGAACAACAGAAGCTGCTTGATTGACTGATGAATGGATAGAGTGGTGATAAAATGTACCATGGAGTGTATAGATAAATCAATAGGTAGATTAGCATGAGGATGGAGTAGTGAAGATGACATATAAGACGGGCCAGACCCAACAAATGCTGGCACCATTTTCTTCCTGATATCAATAATTGGCCGTGCTGATGACATCAAGCCAAAACAGCGAATGATCTGGAATATTGTATATTGTTTCGCCCTGGCTCAAGACTATTAAATTGGTTACCGACATCCGTGATTTTTAACAATTTGGTAGTGATGGGGCAATGTGTCTCTTCATACCTGAAAACATTGGTACAAGGGCTGTGTTACATGTGCTGGAGACACACACTATCCTTCTGAGTGTGCAGTTAGTGACTATGATTGCTGCTACACTTGATAAGAGCCCTCAGGCCAGGATAAGAATAGTGTAGCCGTACGTGTTTAAACAGGCAGGCCAACCCTCAGGAATCATTTAGTATCACCTGACATTTTTCCCCTGGTCAGTACTGCACTCTCATCTGTGAAGCTCAACAATGTACACAAAAGATCACATGACTCCTGTTAATTAATGTTATAACAACATTAAGACAGTTGCCAAAATTGACCTCTCAACACTTTAGGAATAATCCAAGAATTAAGGGACTTTTGTCTCATTATGATTTAGAGAAACTTCACTAAGTAATGCTTTTTTTACGAGTCTGTCCAAAAACATTGACAGCTACAGCTGGTTAAGATCGTTGCTGCTCTTGTCTTCACTAACAGCTAACCGGAAGAGGACTAGAAAGCCTTTTCTGGATCAGCAGCGTGATTTTAATAGTCTGAAAAATGTACCTTTGTGATATCATCAGGAAAGGCATGAGCATTCACCTGGCCTCCAGGGCCATAAGATGTTAATCAGTTGCATGATAGGTTATTTAGTATTTTGGGAGTCTCACCATTACAACAGGACATTTAGGACTCTGCAGCATCGTTTGACCATCCTTTTGAAAATGGGTTTTGAAAGTCCTCCAACATTATGAAAGTATAATAGGAAGGGATTGGAGTATTATCGTAGACTTTTGACAGGGGCATTACTTTACTCATATATGAATATAACCTACCACTATCAGTGTCTGTCTGTTATTGTTTGCCTAACAATTCTCTGGTCATCTTTGTTTATGTCCAGCACACACACGGTTAATCAGGCTTGACAAACCAAGACCAGTTGCGCATGCGCAGGCAGCGCTGACAGAGGAAACCGGGGAGTAGTCAAATAGACTACGAGCAAAGAGAAGGAGCAGAGGCGAAAATGAACGAACAGGAACAGCCCAAGCTCAGCTGAATTTTGTCCCCCTGGGAACCATTATGCTCTTCTCGCCGCTGTCGCTTCCTCTCAGGTGTCTGATTCCCGGTCGCTGAATGGCGCTGGTTACCGTGCAGCGTTCACCGACCCCGAGCACCAGTTCCAGCCCCTGTGTCTCGGTAAGAGCCGTCTTTATTTAACCGCCCTCCACTCTCGCTACCACCATAACCATAATCCAAATCTCTTGGCTATAAACGACGATTTCAGGATCCGTTTCCGCTCTCTTATTGTCGGCTGCTGACTGTCATAAAGTGTCTTTGTACTCATGCGCATGCGTGAAATATAGCGGCTCATCATTTTCAATTATAATCTGTTTCGTTACTCTCTGCTTAGTTAACCCACTGGAAAATGTTTTGTTGCTTTTGTATGAATAAAACATATAAGCCAATATTAGCTTGAGCGCAACCGGCAATTCGTTGACTCCACTTGTGGCATGGTCCCTTTGCACATTTCCGCCACTTCAGAGGTTCAACTGGCAGTTAATGTTAGCTACTTCACACTCTCCAAGGCAGAAACTGTCGACTTTCATCAATAATGTGTCGATTATGTTTGGGCTTTCCTGTTCGTCTGTGAGGCTGTCTAATTGTTGTATAGCAGCTGGGTTTTCTTTCAGCCATGTCTCAAGAAATGTGTCATGCACTTCCGGCTGCTATAAGCGCCTTGATATACGAATGAAGTCTTGCATCATGGCTGTGTACTGTTTTGGTATTTCATGTAAACGAAGTTATGGACGTGTGTCTTCCGTCACTTTTTTAAAGCATGTGGTCTCCCCAGACTCTCTATCTTTCCTTGTGTGCATGTTTTACTTAACATGTCTGCCTCCCTCTTCCTGTTTCTCGCTGTGTGTGTGTGTTTGTGGCCAAGCAGGAGCGGTTTGGCCATGCAAAGCAGAGGAGCAGGTGGTTTTCCTGTTGCTATTCTCTCTGTGTTTGCAGTTGACAATCAGGGAGATTGAGGAAGTAATATACAACAAAAGATGAAATGTATTGCAGTGGCAATATGGAATACAATCCTCCATTGTTGTTTATGTATGTGGTTTTAATTGTGACATCAATGTTTATTGTGATAGTGTTTATGGATGAAATACTCTAATGAGAGTTCATGGACCTGTTTTGCCAGTCAACCTGATACATCTTATAGAAATTTAATATTGACACAAAGTACATGGGGTTTGGGCAATACATGTTTTGGCAGCCTAGTAGAAAGTGTTTTAACAATGTATGAATGGTGCATTTTTATATTCTGCCTTTCTACATTAGCTGTAATCAAAGCATTTTACTATGTTGCTTCATTCAGCTATTCACACACATTGTTGGCATCAGGAACAATTAGGGGTTCAGCGTCTTGCTCAAGGACACTTTGACACTGTCTTTAGAGAATGGGCCCCGTGAGGGCTGAGGACAAACAGCAGTCGGTTCTGAGTTACATTCATGGCCATTAGAAGTATCTGAAAAGAGCACAAACAACTAGAGTGCAAGTTTAAAACAAAGGTGAAAAAAAAGCCAGTCAAATTGCATCTAATCTGCTTCATCCTCTTTTTAAAGAATTTATAAAACTGCAACTCGAAGACGCTGTAGAGTCTCTACAGTAACCAAGAACATTTATATGTCTTAATACCAAATGTTATAACTCGTTAACACCATTCACACTGGAATCATGTCTGTTACTGTTTCCCGTACTGTGCACATTGAAGTTTATTGATTTTTTTCTGTTTTACCTTGTTGGTTTTAACCAAAGACTTTTGGACAATTAATAGACATACATCTGCTTCCTTGATAGTAAGACACAGGAGATTAGAGAGTGTGTGTTAGAATTGGTTACGAACTACCTTTAACTGGCGTAAACTGCAATTATTCTTACCAGGAATGTCAGCCACAAAACTATTTGTGGAAGTTTAACCTTGAAGGGGACCCTGTCCTTACCACCTTTCTATTTTTCAGAGTAAAACAGGTTCTGTGAGTTGTTATAATAATAATGTCTAGCACATACATTCTCTGTAAATTGTTCTGACTGATATCCAGCATGATGGATGGATGAAACAGGAATGTTTTTATTGTAGCATTAAGCAACTACAAATGTACTTCCAGAGTGCACACCTCCAAAAAAATCCAATGTTAGAAAACAAACGCTCTCACTATGTTGAATGAATCTGCACCAAAACGTCATGTGTTTGTGGGCAAATTGTCTGGATATCCAGTAATGTTGCTAACAAACACATAAGCTGAAAGTAAAACATAATTACAATAATAATGAAGTAGCAGGAATTGTAAAGGTCAAAGCAACTGTAGAGCAACAGGTTTTCTTGCATGTTAGAGATGTGATAGTGGAACTCGGAGAATCAGTGGTATGGGCTGTGAAGAAAAAAGACGTGAGGCAGGCAGGGACCGTGAAGGATTGAAGCATTTTCTTGTTGAAATATGCTTTCAAGTTGCGGCCTGTATACACACGTGCATTGATAATTCATACCACAGACACATTTTTGGCTTCCTGTGGTGTGTTGTCATGTGTTTGGTGTGTATGTGACGACAGAGGAGAATTTCTTATGAGATGCCTGCGACTTTACTTTAAAGATATGTTGAACCTGTCCGGCCTCATGTGTCTGCTTCCGCTTCATAATAAGGGTGTTTGTAGAGAAAACAAACGCATAGTACACACAGTTGGACATGCTAATTTGGCCTTTAGGGGAGAATTCTTTACTACTTTAAACTAGGTCACCATAGATATTCACAGATGTAACTTGTCACTCCAGTGCAGTACAGACTTGACCAGCCTGCAACTTCAGACTGCACATTTCCATAAGCTTTGGGAAAACAATTTGACATTTCCATATATGTAAACCTGTGTGTGTGTGTGTCTGTGTGTGTGTTTTCTCAGCTAAACATGGCTTGGGTGATATATATTGCAATATAGGACAAAATGGCTTTTAAAGCAGTTGAAACTAAACATTTCTATGTTATAGTTTGCAGTACAAATTAGAGGTATCCCTTCTTGTGTACATTCTTTGTGTTGTGCATGTATAATCTGGGGCTTTATGTTTATTTTAAAGAACTTTTATTCTGGCATAGTAAATTCTGCCATCAGCATCCTTTCCTACTTTGCTTTAACAGTAACTGGGACATGCACTTTTTTAATGTGTTGCAAATTAAATACACGTTTACACAGCACAGAATTTACATAGACAATAACAATTTATCAGTGTTGCAGACGAGTAAAACAAATTACTAGCACATTGACTGTGGCAGTCCTGAACGAGTTTATCTTTTAATCTGTGCTCATTGTGGCCTATCGTCAATCTATAATCCACTTCTTCCTTTTATGAAGCTGCTAATGTTTTTGTAATGTTGTTAAGCCTACGTGCACTGCAAACAAGATAAGTACTAGACATTACAACACCAGTGCCATGTCCCTATCCACCTCTGAATCTGTGGGCCTTCACAATTTGCTGAGTGTATGTGATTTGGGAATTTCCTTCTCTCTCTTGTCGTCGGCTTGTTTTTGTGTTTGAATGTTTTATTGGATTACAGGCCGCGCCTTAGAAACATACTGAGATCATTTTCCTGGAGAGCGCACAAATTCAAGCTGTACTCGACTCGCCCTCATGTCTCTGCTGCTCTGCTCAGGCGGTTTTGAAGTTCTGATCTGGATGCTACTTGTACTATTAGTGTGTTTGTGCCTTTTACGTTTTATTGATAATATAGAAAAATGTATCATCCATAATATGAGTACAATATTTTAGCTTCAACGACTCATTTCAATCACTGTATGCTCACTTAAGGACTACTTAATATTGTAGTTCCGCATTATTAAATAGAGTTTTCTCTTTTTATGCCCACAGGAGTCCGGTAGTGGGGAGGAGGACCGCCGCTCTCAGCCAAGGAGGTAAGATATTGACAGATATTTTCTAGCATCACCCGCTCTGTTTTGTACAAAGCCCCCTCATCTTTCCCGTTTCTGACTGCAGAGTTAAAAATAAAAAAGATTTTCCTCTTATGACCTCACACATGTCATATAGTGGGATTATATATATTTTGTGTTGTTTGACAGACACTGATCTATATGTGGATTTAGTGCCAGGCCTGCTGGTTTAAGAGAATCCCCTTTCAGAGATCAAAACAGTGTATCTTTTCTGCGGCCGCCTTCTAAACCTGACTTGACTTGACATGGCCTGGACAAACAGGAGCGGAACTGGTCTTTACGTGAAGTAGCACTTGTGATTAATCAGACATGTGTCTGACTGTTCAGGACTTCCTTCCTCCACTGTTGTGATTTGACAAATGGCTCCTGTGCTGTTTACGCTTCAGAATCCTGCGTCGCTGTCCCCTGTTGCTTCCAGCGTGACTGTAGTCGGGAATCTGGTTCATCGTGTTTCGCTCAACCACAATTTCAGCTGTTTTTTGTCCACCAGCAGCCACAAAATCCCTCCCACTGCCCACTATTTGTTCTAGATACACTTTATCTTTAGTTGGAGTGATACTCTTACTTCTGTTTTTTCTTCCTGAAACCCACTCCTGTAAGATAATTAGCTGTGATTCATTGTCCTTCCAATAGAGGGCAGCAGGACCTGTGTGAGTCACCTCTGTGAATGTGGGTCAGGGGAGCTGAACTGCTGATATGGGGGCAGATTGTTGGCCACTCCCAAAGACAGACTGCCTCTGAGTCTGTCTGGCCATTGGAGCCCTGTGCCATCCAACTGAGAGGGCTGTCTGTATTTGTGCAGCTGGGAGTGAAATCTATACACTGGGGTTTGTGTGTGTGTGTTTGTGTTCACACAGAGATTAGAATTGCTCATTTTGATTTCATGCATTAAACCTTTTTTTCTATCACTTGATGTGAAGTGCTGTCTTTTGACCTAGTTAATTGACCTTTGCTTATGCTCTGTTAGTATCAGTCATTTTATATCCTGCTTCTTATTTACCTGAAGAAGCCATGACATAAACTTGTTTACTAATTGTAGTTTATAAGCCTTCAGGTCCTGGCACACTACTCAATGGAATGAGTTCCTGATATGCCTGAGCCTAAAACCAGTTTCATATTAAGCCTAACAATGGTCAGAAGCTGCTCCCTAGTTGAACTCTAAGCGGTCACTGCTCGTCCAGTCACTGATTAGGGTTATCTTTGACACTTAGTCTGCCACGTATTGCTTTGTCTTGCCGCGACATCCCACCAAAAACATTTGCAAACACTTTCTTATCACTTCTATGCTCAACAGGAATGTGCTCATGGCCTGTTAGACGGACACTAGCGGCTTCAATAATCCTGTTATAAACAAATATAATATTGTGTCGGTCACAATTTGATATTACATGTTACTACTGCAATGCAAGTAGGATTTAACACCATGACACCATCTAACCAGTTGCTGAAGTAAGCTGCTTTTGATTTGCCAAAACGTGTCATAATGACGAATGCCTGTTCAGCCGGTTTGCATAAAATCCAACTGGTTTGATTTTTGGAAAACCAGAATTTTACCCATCTCTCATCAGTTGACGGATATTTTCACTCACCTGGCTCGGTAGCTCAGCAGTAGCCACCTTTTGTTGTAGTTCTCACCAACAATTCATAAAAAGAAATGGATGTCAGCTTTTTTCCTCACAATGAGTCGCTCAGAATCATCACCATATATGGGTGCATCGAAAGAGGATCATACTTGTATCTTGCCCATTATCACAAATCGGCATCTTTCCCTAAAAACTCCACAAATCCCTGATTTCATAGATTACTCCTTGCTGTGTAGAAGTGGATCCACATTCCTATGCAGTGTGTTCGCAAAGGCGGAAAAGCATCTCAATCTAACTATATTAGATTGTATACCTCTAAATCTTGGCGGAGGCTGTCTATTTTCGGTGACAATGCTGACGGCAGCAGGGCTGCTTATCATGCAGCTGCAGCAGAGCTGATCCCCGACACAGGTAGGGACATTCAGTTAGGCCTGAATGAGGCTGTAGTGATGCTGCGTGTCTGCGTGCGTAAGCGGAGCCCACTGCAGTGCTGCTGATTGAAAGCTTGAAAGCAGTGACATCAGCTACAGCAGCGCGTCACTGGAAGAACCACAAAAGGCGAGATGGAGAGTTCCAGCTTGCTTCAATTGCAGAGTATTTCTGGTCTTTATATAACCTACTTATCTAAATAAAATAAATAAGTCGTAACCATGGATTTCTTTTCTGAATTTGATGGACATTGGTTTAAAGTATTATTTGTTTTTTTTACACATTTCCTTTTTAGCTTACAGCTTATAGTTATGTGCCTCTGAGTCTGTTGTACTCCACTTGTCAGCTACTATGCCTAGTAGATCGATTAGACCGTAAATAATCCGATCGACGTCCTCTTGGTGCATAAAGCATACAAAACCCAGCTGCCGATAGGATGGATTCTAATCAATAAGAATGTGTGTTAGCTTTAAATACTAAAGTAAATATTGAAAGGTTTCACTTTACGATTCTGCGATCGCTAAGTGGATTGTGTGTTTGTTTGCTCGGAGCCACAAGTATAACACAGGAGTGTCACGTGTCCTTCCACATGTAACAACCACATCCTGGACCTAACTTGTTGTCATTCAATGGTGTAGATTGCAGAAGTCAAGAAAGAACTTGACAGTAAGACCCAACAGCAAACACATAACTATGTGGGTTGGTTGGTACCTGTTTCATATATAAAAAAAAAGATTAAAGCCTGTTACTGTTCTTAGTACAGCGCTACAATGCCTGTAAAATAGACTTAGCAGATATTGTGTCTAAAGTACAATAATCTCTGGACACTGCTGCTGTATGTCTGACTCCTCAAATGATTCCACCTTAATGCTTGACAACATTATTTCATTAAGTGAAGATACTTACAACATGATGAATTTCATCATCACCCATTCACCACTTTTTCTAAAAACACTCAACACATGCAACCGTGTGCGGTATTAAACTGGCCACAAAGGACCCAACAGAAAAACAACACTGCAGTTGTTTTTGTTTATCCTGTGATATGAAATGGCAGTCAGGTGATGGCCACGACTTTACCCTCAGTTTGTAATCCATCCCATAAATTGAAACCACGAGGGATCAACAAGCAGCGTGACCAAGTCTAAGGTCAAGTTTCCCCTCAGTCCACTGGTCCCCTGATGTCTCCTTTTTGATTTCTCAATCCTTTTTTCCGTCGTTGTGTTGTTATGCTGTTGCTGGAAGCGGCAGCACATTAGGTGTCAGGTGTCGCTGACTGTGGTGAGAATTTTCCCCAAAGGCTTCTACAGACCAAGAGTTGGTTACACAACTTTGTCACCTACCCCCAGCACCAGAGCTCAGACAACACAAACATGACATGTCTGCGGCCTACACCCTGCCGAGGATGCCCCTTTGGGTATGGGGAGTAATTAATGGTTAATCAGGAGCAGTGTTGTCATGGAGGCAAAGGTGCCAGGTTTCTAATGTTGTTGCTATGAGCAGAGAGAATGTAAATGTAAATCTGTCATTTATATAGCATTTATATAGGTTGTATAGCTTGCTCAAGGACACTTTGGCATGGTCTTTGGAGATCGAACCAATAACCTTCTGATTAAAGGACGGCCACTCAACCTCTGATGCCGCCAAACAGAACATGTCGGGTGATGGAGACAAACAAGGCCATATTCTGACAGTTAATATGCATGCTTGGTGGTCTATTCACAAGACGGCTCTTAGAATCCTGAACGCATTCAGGAGTCATTGATGACACATTTCGCTCTGAGTGTGAAGACCACATTCCAAAGTGGACCTGGGCCACATGTGAACACGTTCTTTGAGCAGTGTGAAAGAAAATGTAACGTGTGTGAGTCACATGGAATGATGACGGACTACAACGATGTCCACTGTGTACATTGAATACACACTCATAGTGCCCAAACATATTATCATGAATACACTGAATATTTGAATGCATTTTTTCCAGTTACATCACCCAGCGCCAGTGTAAAACTACATCCCATTGATCAACCTCCTCCCTCTGACTATGGCACTACTGAGCCCTCATACAGCCGTCGTACTACCGATTGGACCGTGTGTGTGTGTGTCTCCTCCCCTCCAGCGGCAGCTTTTACCGCAGCCGCTGCAGCTAATCAGAAGCCTCCGAGCAGATGTGACGACCACCTGCTCTGCACCAGCTCTGCTGAACACCTCCACGCCTGCTATTTAATGAGCGCTATAATATTACAGTACCGCGCCTTTTTATGTCATGTTGACGGATATTTCAAATTCGCAACTTCTATTCAGATCCTGAAAGTCACTCCGTCCATCAGAGCTGCTTTTCATCAACGTTAGCAGAGACAGTCCCCCCTCCACACAACAAGAGCGACTATCGGTTAACTACAGCCCGCTTCTGCGCGCCCTCCCCCCGCCACCGGAGCAGCGATGCCTCCCGGTGTTGTGACTGCGCCACGGAGCTCATCAGCCCCGTGCTTCTGCGCCTGCTGCGGGGCGAAGATGAGACCTTATTCCAGCGAGAACTCTGTGATCTCTCAGGGGGTAATCTATCAGCTGTAAGTGAACCGAATACACTGGTTTCCTGTGAAAAGTATTTAGCTATCGAGATGCTCACACCTGAGGTTGTGAGAGGAGTTTTAACGGTTCAGTTTTATTGATAATCATTGGAGGGGTTTGACAGGACTTACTGTTTGAAGCTTCCTTTTACAACCCCTTATCTCCTGCATTGGCCGCTTCCTCAGTAGCCCCGTGTTTGGATATTTGGATACAGGGATTTTGTATGACATGGCATGTGGTTTTCCCATGATGACTCAATGGGAAGGAAATGACAGCACAGTAGCAGCGAAGTCGATGGCTGCAGGAAGAGCTTTGCTTCCCTTCTCCGTGTGAAATGTCTTCCAGATCACTTTCCTCCTCTGCTCGCCGTCCTGTAACATTTTAGATGTGCCTAAAATGCGTCTAGAGGGAGCACAGCAGGAAGGCACACAGTGTACCTGCACCAGATTGTTGATGGATCAGAACGCGGGATTAACAGCCGTGTCCTCAGACAAGAAGCGATATGAGAGACTGGCATTTATTTGCAATTTATTTTTCAGTCAACCGAGTGTAGAGGTTCTTAACAGATAACTGTTATTCATATTTTGTACAGGAAGTCTGTTTTGTGTGTGCGTGCGCGCAAGTGCATGTGCGCATTATGCACTTGGTGAAAGAGTGGAAACCTCAGCCTCTGTCATCCCTCTCATGGAATAGGACAGAGGATTTCCTCGGTTGGGACAAGTGTTCTGATAACAGAAATAGAAACATATTCATCGGTTTATTGATTGAATTGTGTTAGCATGTGGTTTTACAACTTCTGTTCAGTTCTTGGTCATTTAACACGGTTGCTGTAGATCCCTCGGTTGGCCTGCAGGGGGCGAAGAACCTTTTTGTACGGGCATTCATGCTTTAGATAGTGATAACTATGAAAATATATTTTCTCAGAGTAATTCAAGGACCAAACATTACAATTACTCTATTGTTTAGAAAGTAGTATTACCAGTCCTAGCAGGAGCTGCCCATTTCATAGGGAGATTTCAGCCATAAAGTAGTAAAGTCCCAGTCAAAGCCAGTTAATTTGTGATTTCCTGCAGATACATACTGCAGTTTTGTTTGAGAGAGGGTGAAAATCCTATGAAAAAGAGCATGATTACGGTCGGTTTAACCTTTTGGAGTTTTATTTAAATGGTACCTAAAAAGGAAATATTTACTCTGTTGATGACACTCAGTACAGTTAATCCCTCACGTTATTGGACCCAGGGGCTCTCTTGAGGTCAGAAAGGCATAAAAGTTTGTCCATTATTGTTCTGTATGAAGATGTTTACACAGGTTGTCATGTCTATTTTGTAAGAAAACATACGATTAAATTGCCATTATCGAAATATGTACAACATTAAGACATCCAAATCCTTCTTGTTGAACATTCAGCAGATTTTTTTTTATGGATTACAAGTAAAAAATATTGCTGAGCTTCAAACGGTGGAGACGAAAAAAGACATGACCAACCGCCAGACAGACAGACCGACATCACCATACTAAGAGCCACGCCACTAGCATAGCCTCAAAGACACTTCAGGCTTTAAAGACATTGTGCTTTTATTTATAGGTGCTTATTACTTACCTGAATGTTTTGTCTCTCTCTGTCTAGCATCAGTGAAAGTTTCCTGACCGTTAAAGGAGCTGCTCTCTTCTTACCTCGAGGAAATGGCTCCTCTACTTCTTCTACGTCCCGCTTCTCACACCTGCGCAGCAAACATGCAGGTGAGATAAAAGACCTCTTCATCAAGAATGAACCCACAGCTAAAGACGCTCTTTATCCTTCACAACACTTGTGATCTTAATGCGATGCATTGTCTAAATAAATTGTGCTTTTGGTAAACGACGTGCCGTCTATTCACTTACTTTGCATCCGTAGTTCTTAACACTAATCAGATGTGTCACATCCTTCCAGGAGACATCCAGCAGCATTTACAAACCATGTTCACTGTCCTCAGACCCGAGGACAACATCAAGCTGGTGGGTGAATTCACTAACAAATTCACGCATAAACCTTAAGGTTGTCAATTAACTGTCAACTTTTCTTTTCCTAGGCGGTTCGTTTGGAGAGTGCCCACCCTCAGCTGACCCGCTACATGGTGGTGGTTACAACCAATGGCCGTCAGGACACAGACGAGAGTGTGGTGCTGGGTATGGACTTCAGTCCTGTTGACAGGTGAGCCAGGAGCGAGCTTAGATGTCTTGAGGACTGATTTGTTTTTTTTTTACAGTGCAGATGATGATAAAGTTGTAACCTTTTCCCTCCCAGCTCCTGTTCTGTAGGGCTGGTTTTACCCTTATGGAGTGACACATTGATACATCTGGATGGAGACGGGTATGTACAGATATGGGGGTTTGTAACAGACAACACCCCAGGCTGTTAAGATGCATCTATTTTTAACTCTTCCTTTTCTTTCCTTCCTGCTTCCAGGGGATTCAGTGTGTCAACTGACGGCAGGGTGCACGTATTCAAGCCAGTGTCTGTGCAGGCCATGTGGTGAGTCACAGTCATAATCACATGCCCTGGTAGAACTTGATAGACTTCGTTTACTAGCATTCATCTTGGTCTTCAAGTTGGGTTCCTGCCATTTATCTAAAATTGTGTTCATCTCAAACACTCCCACCCCTCTTTATTTTCCACTCAATCTCATTTTGACCTCACTCACTCGCAGGTCGGCCCTCCAGTCACTCCATAAAGCTTGCGAGGTGGCTCGTTGTCACAACTACTTCCCGAACAGCTTGTTCCTCACCTGGGTCAGCTACTATCAGAGTAGGGTCTCATCCGACCAGGTTCGAATCAACGAATGGAACGCCATGCAGGATGTGCAGTCACACCGTGCTGACTCCCCCGTCCTCTTCTCAGATGTGTAAGTATCCAGATCATACCAGGATCTGCGCTGTCTTAGTTACATTCAGTAAGACTTCACATTACCTGTAAAGTAAAGTCTGAATCGACACATCGCTACATCTCTTCATGTGCACTCATAGATGGCACATCTTTGACTTCCACAGAAAACAACGTACTGACACTTTGAATTGGGTTTAGAAAATGTCCTGTAAAAGAATGTCGACTGTGAAAGGGGTTCGTTCAAATTTCTCAATCAGCAGTAAAACGTCTTGTGATTGACTTATTTCACTCATTGTATTTCAATTTCTGGTGTGTTCAGACCTACAGAAAGAGAACTGACCGAGCGTCAGATCAAAACCAGCTTGAGGGAGATCATGATGCAGAAAGACCTGGAGAATGTCACCTCCAAAGAGGTGAGTCCGTGTCTCTGAAGGTGCTTTTTGCGGGATCAACAAAATTGATCCCCTCTTATGGTTCTTAAAACAAATCATATGTGTAAAGATACTTTTAGCGTCATTATATAACGTTGTTATTTAAGACTTGCTGTTTTTTCTTTTTGCTGTCCTCATGTGTTCTTTAGATCCGCACAGAGTTGGAAATGAACATGACATGCAACCTGCGAGAGTTCAAGGAGTACATCGACAATGAGATGATTGTCATTCTGGGTCAGATGGACAGTCCTACAGAAATCTTTGAACATGTCTTCTTGGTAGGTTGACCCAAACACCACGAGTGTACCACCACTGCTGCTTTTGGCATCAAGGGCTGTTCTCATTACACTGAAATCCACAGGATGAAGAGCCGCTTAGCTGACTCATAAGTTAATAAAAGCACAGAGAAGAAAACAAAGCGTCTCTATTCTTAGACACAAACAGTGTATCACTTCTAAGTAAATTGTTTGAACCCCTTTCATAATTCCCGGTCAGTCTATCTGTGGCAGAATCTGGAAAAAATTAGATGTGTTTTGAGGATATTTTGTTCCTGCCTGGTTTGCAGTGTACAGTAGATGCCAGGCTTGTTTGGCCACAGGATTTAAGCATTATGAAAAGCTCAGGTGAAGGCTCTCAACTAGGATTGCTTTTGTTTCCTACAGGGATCTGAGTGGAATGCATCCAATTTGGAGGAGTTGCAGAAGAGTGGGTAAGAAGGAGGGCAAAAGCAAACCCACAGCAACAGTACACGCTGTATTAAAGTCAATGAAATCATAATCAATGTTGAAATATTCATCAATCTGTTATGGACATAGGCTCCGATCTTGTTTGACTCTTTCCTCTTCCATCCAGGGTTCAGTTCATCCTGAATGTAACGAGGGAGATCGATAACTTCTTCCCCGGTGTGTTTGAGTACCACAACATCCGTGTTTATGATGAGGAGGCCACTGACCTGCTTGCCTATTGGAATGACACCTACAAGTTTATAACGAGAGCCAAGTGAGTTTCATTTCACCGTTTTATGTTTTTTCTAAACTGCCTGTCTCGTTGATATTCTTCCGTTTATTGTTGACACTGATAGTTAATCAGATCAGCTTTAATTTGTCTGCTTGAATCATATCTACATCAGGAAAGCCGGGTCCAAGTGTCTGGTTCACTGTAAGATGGGTGTCAGTCGCTCTGCAGCCACAGTGATCGCCTACGCCATGAAGGAGTACGGCTGGGATTTGAAAAAAGCCTTTGATTACGTCAAGGAGCGCCGAACTGTGACCAAACCCAACCCCTCTTTTATGAGACAGCTGGAGGAGTATCAGGGCATTCTGCTGGCCAGGTACCCACATACGAAAGTGTATTTCATGCAGATGAGCTCACAACATCATTACTTGTTATACCTGTCTCCCCTGTATTGTTAATCTCCACCCTGTTGTCACTTTCTCTGTAGCAAGCAGCGGCACAACAAGCTGTGGCGCTCTCACTCTGATAGCGACCTGTCAGAGCACCATGAGCCACTGTCTAAATCCCATGCCCAACCGCACAGCCTGGGCCGCTCCGACCCCCATAACCAGGCCAGCAGCATGTTTGGTCCCTCTGTGAAAGAGCTGCTGGAATCACTAGGGACGGGCAAAGCAACACACTCCACGAGCCAGCCTGATACTGGCATCCAGTCCAATCAGCTCAGCTCTTCGTCCTATGACGGGGTGGCAGCTTTATCAGGTGGTGCTGAAGCTGGAAGCCTTGAGGCTTCTTCTCATCCTGCTGTTGCCCAGATCAGCCAGCTGGACCCCCCTTGTCCTGAATCCACAGCTGGCTCCCTGTCCCCGTTATCTCCTCCACTCTCCAATGGCTTATGTGACTCTGAGGAGCAGCTGTCATCGCCTCCCTCCCAGCCAAGGGCCGCCAGTTTGGTGCCTCAGCCTCAAAAGACAGACGCGGTGACTGTTGCACAAAGTGTTTTGGTGGACCAACCTCAACCGCTTCTATCCCCTCGGCATCGCCCCCTTTCCCCTGCTCCATCCCCCACTCCAGCCTGCGTGGATGAGGTTATCAAACCAAAAGTGTCGTCCTGTGCTCTGCCTGCGATTAAACCAACGCTGGTGTTAGTGCCTGAGCCCATGGCAACCAAAACACCTAGCACACAGCAGGCTGGAAGCCTGAGTCTGCCTGTGCCAGTGCCTGTCCAAAAAACAGACTGTTGTGACCCACAGTTGTGTGGCTTGTCTTTGGATGGTTTAGCAGCCCATCCTCCCTCCACTAGTGAATTTACCAGCTACCCCAGTGCCATTCCACAAGACAACCAAGTGTTGTTCGGCCACAGTGCAGATCACATTAACTTTTTCAGTGCCAGGGAAAAGTTCAAGGGAATGACTCAGGATGGAAAGACTCAGTGTGCTGTGGGGCAGCAGTTGCCCCAGCTGAAGAGTTGTGGCAAGGAGCAGCAGCCACTGCCTCAGGAGGTCTCCGCTAGTGAGGGAAAGGAGGAGGAGAAAACAAAGGTAAGGATGAAGCAAAACTCGGACTAGAGATTTCCTATTTGAAAATATCATATGAAATATGTTAAATGTATATTTACATTCCCTTTGATAAATTAGAGCCAGTAGTTTCAGCTTATGGATTTGAATTAAAGGATGCCACCTTGTGGCTTAAAGATAGAACTAATGCTTTGTTTGGCATAAAAAGTTTTTTCTCTCTCTTTTCCCTTTTGTAGCAGATCCCTGTGCAGGCCGCAGGACCGAAGCCTTCAGTGCATTCAGATGCTTCACCTCTCAGCCCCCTCAGCCCGCCAGGGCATGAAGGCCAGGAAAGGAGGAAGTCAAAGCAGGAAATGGATGATCGGGATGTTTTTCCAGCGGAGGAAGCTCAGAATGTAAAAGAGGAAGTCAAAAACAAAGAGGAGGAGGAGGCGTCTCCTGCTCGTCTCTATAGCGATTGGACAAGGGGATCCGTGCGCCGCGTCACACGACAGCTGGAGCAGAAAATGAAACACGACGCTCCATCACCGACCTCATCTCCCCCGTCCCTCTCCAGAAGCTCCTCCTGCTGTCAGTCGCGTCCAACCAGCGACCAGCCAGCAACAACGTCGAATCCCCAGGATGCATCACTTTGCTCAGGGGTGTCAGTAGCTAGCACTGTGCAGGAGGGGAAAGAGAATGCTGAGAAGTTCGGTCCAATGGAGAGTGAGAGTGGTGATGTAGCTGAGATGGGAGCACCAGGAAATAATGATGGAAGAACAAAAGGACACATATTGCAGCCTTCTGATACTAGATTACTCTCTACCTCTTCTTATCACCACTCTGCCCATTCGCCCTTTGCCTCTGTGAACTTCCTCTGTTTGGAAGGCGTGACAGAACTTGAGTCGGGCACAGACTGGGACGGCTTCACAGAGGCACCCTATAGTGACATTATCATGAGGGAGACATGGGAGACTTTGTGTGAACTGGGTGCTTTCCTTCAGCAGGTGAGTGTGGGCGGAGCCTGCAAGGCCAGGTGTGTGGACCAAGCTTTTGGCTTCAGCGGTGGAACGACACAGAAGCGAGGTAGCAGCATCCAGATGAGGGTCAGAGAGGTGGAAACCAGGATTCGCCAGGCAGGGCTGACACCTCCATCTCTGATGAAACGCTCAGCCTCTCTGGCCAAGTTGGGCTGTTTGGAACTGCTAGCCAATGACCTGACTGAGTGGGAGCTCAGCCGCTCCTCTTTAGTGATGTCTTCAGCTGAATCTCCGAGCAATACAGTTGGCGACGAGTCTAAGAAGCAGCGTGTCCACAACTCGCCTTCCTCACCTAGTCAGCAGCCTGAAGTCCTCGGGACTGGTGTAGAGTGGCTCTCTGAAGCTGGTGACGCCTCATCAGGAGCTTCTCCACCGTCAGACCCGAGTCTGCTGAACCGCACACTCTCAAACTCTGGCCAAGACTCTCTGCATTCACCTGAGCTAACAACAAGGCAGCAGTATGGAAGGACTCATCCCCTGAGGCGGCTTAAGAAAAGAACTGTTAGCACCCTGTATCACACAATGTAACCCCAATCATCAGTGTGTGCGTGTTTGTGTGACAGAGAGAGGGATCATTTGCACCTGTGAGAAATGGAAATTAAGTGTATATGTTTGATTCATTCAGCAGAACAAACCAATGCCTCTTGCCTTAAAGGATACATTTAGTAGTTTCTGTATCATTTCCTCTGCAGATTCTCCAAGAGCCTCTGTGAAATGTGATGTGAGGGGCTCGTCTCAGTGCAAGAACGACAACAAACCTACAAAGGTCCTGGTTAATTAAAACTATTAGTCAAATTGTACACTGTAATATAAGAAAACATTTGCAAAATAAGTCAGCAACACATGAGCCGGCACATATTCACTTCACATCATTGCTGTTTTCTCCGCTACTTGATTTTTACTTGATCGCTGTAGTTGGATTTGATAGTCCAACCGGATGTTAGGTGGAATGTAACCTCTGTTTCATGCCTCCTCGCCTCGATTGTTTAATAATTGTACTGGATCGCATCATTTTGGTACAATCTGTCGGGTAAATGAATCTGAATCATCAATTCAACCGTCCCTTACTAACAGTTACACAAAATGTTGTGGTGTGAAGGTAAACTTTGAGTCATTCTGCAGAAATACTTTGCAGCTGTACAACAGTCCTGTGACACTGCATCTCGGTGTCGTTGGTGGTTGGGAGAAGTCGGATCACTTGAGTTCTGTATATCTGAACTAACCCCAATGGAAAGGTGAATCAAGAGCTGGTGACAGGAACGTCAATAGAAAATGGTTTCATAGCTGTACAGTGTTTTTTTTGTAACAGTTTGCAGAGAGGAGGCTGTTAATTTTTTTTTTTATGGCTTTTGGTTCGTTGACACATTACCTCTGAACCATATCTGACCCGAACACAAATATCAGGGTCTGTGTTCCTGGAATGTCTGCCTCAATCAGAAACTATCTCAGTTTCTCTCCTCCGTAAACTGAGGGGAACTCGTCTCACGTCCTCTCCCAGTCCTGATGCCACTCAAAGTTAGATGTTTTCTGTATGTATTACTGTGTGGGAGAAAAGGGAGGTTAGGGACCTGGAGTTAAAGGCAGAGTGTATATTTGTGAGTGTTCTGCTTTGTTCTGTTTTGGGATGTAAAGGTCTGTAATGTGAGTGTTGACATTTTAGGAACTGTACATGTTTTTACAAAAATCCCACTTCGTCTGAAGTCAGAGTGGGATTGTGTAGCACAACTTTACCATGTGTTGTTTTTTTTTTAAAGGAACATTGTCACTTTTGTACACATATTAGGGGTGTGCCTGTGACTGGCAAGTGAAGATTCTCTGCAGTCTATCAGAAACTTCTGTACAGGGAGGTCTGTCATACATGCACTTTACACCCTTTTTTTTTAATTTTTAATGTTATTTTTACGTATGGTTGCTACTTTCGGGGGAACATGCTTAGTTAGTAAGCAGTTGTTGGGTATGCGTGTGTATTAAAGTTCTTTTTATTTTAAAACTGAGTAAATGTTCTTTTATATCATACGCTCCAACTGTCACAATTAAAACCGAGTCATGAGTCTTTCTGCTGTGATGAGCTATAACATGTTGATCCAACTCATGAGTACTTGTTAGTCATTATTACTACAGTATTACATGTAAAAATTCAAAAGTTGAAATATATTTATTTATTGCCTCTGATCATCAGACTTGGAGGTGTTAGGAATGATAACTGAAATGTAGCATTGAGTCACTTTATTTACCTCCAATAAGTTGAGTTCCTCTATTAGATGGCACCAGGTGGCTTTGACCCCCCGGGTGCGCGCTGGCCCCCGCGCGTCACATTTCCCTGTAATGAACGCGCTCGTTCCAAAATAGATGGCACCCCCCCCCCCCCCCCCCCCCCCCCCCCCCCCCCCCCCCCCCCCCCCCCCCCCCCCCCCCCCCCCCCCCCCCCCCCCCCCCCCCCCCCCCCCCCC
>CAAKHC010007953.1:34079-60978 GCA_901007825.1 Macroramphosus scolopax | reverse complement strand
CCTCCTCTCTCCCGCTCTGCCCCGGTGCGCTCTTTCCCTGCCGAGGAGCGTCGCGCAGTTGTCCAGTGCGTCTCCTCAGTAAGTCCGCACTGACTCCAGGACACCGCCGCCCAGGAAATACAATTCACAGGGATAAAAAACCCACCGGAGGCAGAAACAACAGACGCCGAGAGTCGTGTCCAGGGAAGAGGGGTCTCCCCAACACCTGAGGTAAGCAGTGTGCTGGCTCTTTCCGTCTGTGTGTGCTGCAGTGAGGTTCGTTAGCTTCTTCACTGCACTGCTGGAGAGTCGCTTCCCCACCTTTGGAAAACCTATAAAACAACAAATAACCGACTCGTGGGACGGAGTTAAACTTTAAGGAGCACCTTCCCCCCCTATGACCAACCCCCCTGCCCTCCCTCTCCCCCTCCTGACAGACTATGTTGCTTTATTCATGTGTTAAGAAAGACTCTGCTCACATTTACCGTCAGTTCAGGACGATAAAGCTCCGCAGGGCTCGTTGGCTTCATCCAGGGACTATTTAGGACCCGGCTGGTGGGGCTGGGGTGGTTTGGTCCGGGTGGAACAGTGCAGTTTGTCATGTCTATATTAGGAAAGTGGCAGTGTCATTCTTTGGTCTCTCCAGAGCCGTGCCATTGCCTGACAGAGGGGGGGCGATCTCATTAACCTGGAGCAGAATTAAAGGAGCATGTCGCAGTTTCACCTAATTCACTGTGAAATCCACCAGCTTCTCAGAACACACACGTTTGTGTGTTGTTGAATGTTTAGCTGTGATCCCTCTGCTTATGCAGCCACTGGTGGTTTCAGGTCATGTCAGTGGTGTCAAAATCTACTTGCATGAGGTGCTAGTTGATCCCACAAATGGTTTCATGGTTTGAGTTGGGTTGTCAAGTTGTCAAATGCTTGAACACAAGCTGCATCCAGCTTCTCTTATTGCAAATGATCACTTTTGTTTTATTATTTTAGAATACTTAATATAATCACTTAATATGTTTTTTGTCTCTGAAAGCCCGTCAATAAATGTACGTGTTGGTCCTGAAACTGCCCCACAGTTAGTTGTCCGGTCTGAAGTGGCCGCTGGAATGTAAACCTCCTGATAATGGAGAGCTTCAGGAGTGTTTCTTGCCTCTCATCAAGCTGGTTGAGTCAATACTTCAGTGTTGTTTGAGGCTAAGTATGTTATGTATTCCAGTGTGAAAGTCAGCTCTCTTAAAGCTGCAATGACACTAGTTTTATTTCACTAAGAATCATTCTTCTCTTTAAGTCCACGGGCCTCATTTGGCTCTGTGTGGTTATTATTCATATTATTTTCTTCAGACACCACTTTTATGATCATCCACTGAACCAGAGGAGGAACTCTGCTGCCTTTATCAGACGTCTTCAGGGACTGATGCAGGCCTACTTCTTCATTTGGGTTTTTAGTTTTGGCCTTATGTAAGCCAGTGCAGTCTTCCTGGAGTATATCTCCCGAGGATCGTCACATGGGTGTGATTAAATATACCTGCCGTGCTGTTCGAATCACATCTGTCATGAGAATCTGCCCCTACATTATCTGTCTTCGCTGTCTTAGTGTTTGTCTTTGATGTCCGACTGCCACATAGTGTATAGTGGGACAATCAACTATTAATATCTCGGCTGATGGCCGGCTCTGTTGTCAAATAGCTCCTGTGTTTTGGGGGATTACAGCCCCTCTGGCCTGGTGCCTGGGACAGACCTAGGACAGCCTATAAACACATTACAGAGCGTATTGTAAAAACAAAATCTTCCTAGAGGCAGACGTTTATTGGACCGTCTGTATCAGACAGCTAACAAGTGTTTAACTCTTGTGCTCTTTCAAAAAATGCTCCCTGTCTTCAGGGACAGTCGCCTTCTCAAGATCCAGGTTTTTGGTTAAATCATTGAAGTTCAGTCCTGATCATCAATTCCAAATATCCGTTAATTCTCAGGATTTTAACCTTTTAAATTCCATTCTTAACACTATGTTAAACACCAGGTAGGATGTTACTTACTGCAGAATGGGACATGTCAATGATCAGATCAATGATTAAAGAAGTACGCCCTCTTCCATTGAAATCCCATTGCCATTAAAGCATAAAAACTTACGCATTTAACATTATTTATTATTTTCCTCTGAAACATGCTGTCTGATCTCACCAGCAGTCATTGCTGCTGTATGATGTGTTGTGCAGGACACTGAATGTTTTTAAAATCACAGTCTGGACCAGCTCCATGATCAGCATCAACACAGATTTGTGTGCATTGTTATGCTGTGGTCCAGAAGACCACTGAAAAAAGGAAGATGACAAACTGAAAAGAAAATGTCTTGTATTTGTCGCAAATTCCAAACAGGACAAAAGGGCTCAAACTGCAGCATGACGAGCTGTTATCTACTTTGAATGACAACGAGTCCGGCAAGGAGACATTGTAATCACTCCATGACGGTCGCTACAACACTGTAGGAGTGGATTAAAGTTACCTATTAAAACAGGTCCCTCTGTAATCAACTCTTTAGTCTTGTTTTTGTACGAAAATTCTTCTCTTTAACCAGAATGGTTTAACATTTCTCTGTCCATTTATTAGAATTCTCTTGTTTCTGACCCTTATTTTTCATCCACCACCCTCCTCTGTTCCCCTTCTTGAAACTCCTCCATCACCCTCCGCCCTTCTTCAGCCATGAGTCGCAGCATCGTGCGGCAAAGTAAGTTCCGCCACGTCTTCGGCCAGTCGGTCAAGGCCGAGCAGGGGTACGATGACATCCGTGTTTCCAAGGTGACGTGGGACAGCTCCTTCTGCGCCGTCAACCCAAAGTTCCTGGCGGTCATCGTTGAATCCAGTGGAGGAGGAGCGTTCCTGGTCCTGCCCCTCTCTAAGGTCAGCACATTCAAACTGGAAACACTTCTGGTGCTGCGAAGGTTAGAAATGTGTCGGTCCATTTGTCGTCCTCTGAGATGTAAACTCATCGTTGGCACGTGGCAACAGATGAAGCTCACCAAACACTACACACTGACACAAATAATCCTCCTGTTCCGTATCGCGGCCTCCAAGCGGCTCCATTAATTGGCTCTTGGCGTCTGTTGATTGTGCTCGCTGCCGCTGGGCTGCACCTCCCAAAGCTCAACTGTGTGCTGAGGTCACATGATCAGATTGGGCCTATCAGGAAACACTGAACGTTTTTAAGAGTACAGAAGTGCAGCAGTGATATGCTTATAGCTTGACAGTGGATATAATATTCCTTCCAAGCTGTCCTGTCGGGGAGGCTTCTGTGGAGGACACGGACACAGAAATACAGTGACGGAAAAAGCAACAGGTCCAGACGGATCAGAGTTCCTCGAGCCCCGTGTTGACAAGGCCTTAAATTAAGGATGGACATGAAAAGACAAGACCAGACTAGCGTCAAATTTTGAATGTGCAACATTCAATCTGCTCATCCAGCTGTCTAAATCAAATACTGCAGATTAGCAGTGTTCACATTTTAATGCATGCAAAGGGTGATAACTTATAAAGAGGAGTGATGTCATCATAGAAATCATAAACAAATCGATAGTGAACTGCTGAAGTTGACTCAGCAATTTAAGATCGATTTGAACAGTAAAAATAAAAACATTTATCTCCATGTGAAGGAGTCTGATGTCTCGAGTTAGCTGCGGGTCACTTTAAAGGTGGGACTCAAATAACAGGACGTCGCTGTAATCAGCCAAGTCTGCAGCAATTCTGTTGACCTGCCCTGCGAGATGCCTCCACTCAGCAGGTTTCCTCTGAGGCGGACCGCTAACAACCACTGACATTACCGCTCGGACTAATGTGAGTGCGGATGTTTTAAACAGATCACGTTTCAAGGCAAAGCAGAATGAAATGAACACAAATCAACTCACAATCTGACTGTATCAAAAATCAGGCCGACGTTATAAACCATTTTTTCTTTTAGACAAACAAAGTAGATATTAAGTTGAATTTTTGGAATTTGAAATGTTTTGAAATACTTTATTTATGAGGTCTTCTGCGACGCCACTCCGACTCATCAGCATGTCCTTGTTGGTATTGAAGATACACATGATAATAAAAAGGCTTTTGCAGAAACTGGAAAACTTGAAATGACTAAATCCTGGAGTCACAGGGAAGAGACGAGCTATTAATACACATCAGCAGGCCCTCGATCCTCCATCCCTCCCCTCTGTGTCCCCAACGGGCCACAAGAAAAACTCCCCTTTCAACGCCTCGTCACTCCGCTATAAATACAGCTCTCTGAGGGCGTGTGTGTGTGTGCGGAGGGAGTTATATCACAGACGTTGAAACACATGTTCACACGATGGGAACAGGCCTGGAAGTTACTTCACGACAGATTTAAGTTTGCGTGATTTTAAAAGTTTGATCCTGTGAGAGGGAGTCCAAATAACGGATGTTTCCACCGCCTGGCGTGACTCATAACAACCTGCCTAATGCACTCCCATGAGCAGCCTGCTGATTCAAGAGGGCGAGGGGAGAGGCATCAGGGTAATCTAGCTATTGTTGCATCATCAGCAATCTCAGCTCAAGGACCAACATCAGGAGATGGAGCCGGAATTGAATTTTGGAGTGTAGATGCTCAAGTTTACATTTTTTTCCGGAGCATTTTAAGGACTTCACCTCTGTAATGACTCAGAATTACATACGCAGACAGTTCATGAATAACCTGGGAGGTAAAAGATGCATAAACAATCTCATTGAATGGCCTCGTGCAGACGAGGAGTTCCTTGAAATGCTCAATAAAACTGGGAATTAGAAAATAAAGTTACAGTTACTGAAATCTAATGTTTAAAAAAACAATGGTGACATATGATATTAGTCATTGACCGTGTTTACTGTGTCTAACTGCTGCTTCACTCTTCATCATAGGCAACAGATAAATAGTGATGGTAAGCTAATGACACACACGAAGCCCTAACAGATTCCTGTATGTCTCTGCTGCTGTGTGCTGCAGTCAGGTCGCGTGGACAAGAACTACCCTCTGGTGATCGGACACTCTGGACCCGTCCTCGATATCGACTGGTGCCCTCATGACGACAACATCCTGGCCAGCTGCTCGGAGGACTGCACTGCCATGGTAATGAGTGTGTGTGTGTGTGAGTGGGAGATTTTAAATGCATATTGAGGAGTTTGTTGTTGGCTGACTCAGCCGCTGAGGTCGTGACGGTCTGAGTTTGTCTCGCCTGCCTGCCTGTTAAATGAAGAATAAGGGAAGTGAATCAGTGAAGGCATCCGTTTGTCTAACTGTCTGCCCACCTACCTGCTCCACCTCGTCTTTTCCTTTATGTCCAGACACATTTCTAGCGACGGTTGCAGCTCGACTTGGGAACGAAGCTGTTTGATGAAAGAGACGTTCTGACTCAGATTTCAGTTGCTCAGCTGTTAAACCTCTTATACAACATTTACTGCAATAAACAGATCAGATATTCAGTGGAAACAGATGTACGCCCTTTAAGTAACAAACACTTTGCTTCATCCGTGTGCACGTATGCACAAATGTGTGGTATTCCAAGAATTCAAGCATGAGGCAGGTCTGCTTCTTCCTTTTGTGTTATGACAGCATGTCTGTTGACTGAACCAGTATCTTGATATCAGTACAGTTGTCACTGAGGGGCTCACACTTGTTCACAGAGACATTGCAGGAATGGTTGTAGGTTTGGCAGCAGCTGCTGGGATGCTGTTTATGTGCGTGTGTGTGCTGGGAACGATCTCAGTGAGGACGTTTTAGCGTCAAAACTTGTCTTTAAATGAAGGTTAGAATCAGAATTATTTGGGGATTAGGGTAAAGTGGCGGAAGGCACTTAGGTTGAGAAAGCGGTCAGGGAATCCATTCCCCTGTTGAATGTCCTCACAACTATAGAATGCGTGTGTCATGCTTTGTTGATGTAGAAGCACAAAGACGGACAGTTGCAGCTGTCCGGTCTTGGCAGCGTCGCTGCTACGGAGAGGACATAACTGTGATGTCATTCTCCTCAGAGATGGATCATTGTGTCATCTGAAGGCTCATTAAGGTGTGTGTTTATCAACTTAACCACCTGCTGTGTTGTTGCAGTACAATCTCACGTACTTATATAAAAGCACTACATGATGCAGAATGTGCTCACTGTTCCTGGTCTCTCGATAGTGTGATGAAAATATAGGTTGTATGTGAAAGTAAATTCAAGCCCTGTTATCTAGGAAGTGAATGTGGCCCACATTTTCAGTTCTTGTGACCCACTTTGAGTGTTTAAGAAGCAGCCTGCTGCCAATGCAGACAGGAGTGGACATTAGTGTGTGCTTGTCGTCAGGTGTCATCTTGGATTTGAGGCAACAAACCAGACAGGTCGTAACACCTGCTTGTGTAACAGACAGACGGATGGGTTTTCCTTTGTCGCTCCTCTGCAGGTGTGGCAGATCCCAGATCACTCACTGTCCCGCCCCATCACCGACCCCGTCGTCGTCCTGGAGGGACACTCCAAACGCGTTGGCATGGTCAGCTGGCACCCCACCGCACGCAACATCCTGCTCACCGCGGGTAGGACGCTCAACACAAACTAGTCCCCTTGACATTCTTATCATCTTCGGATTTGAGTCATCAATCTTTTTTCCTCTTATCACCCCAGGCAGTGACAACCTGGTGATCATCTGGAACGTGGGCACAGGCGAGCCGCTCATCTCCATGGACGACCACCCCGACCTCATCTACAGCATCAGCTGGAACAGAAACGGCAGCTTGTTTTGCACCACCTGCAAGGACAGACGTCTACGTGTCTGCGACCCCCGCAAGAGGGAGGTAGTTGCGGTGAGTAAGTAGAAAATATAAATAGACATCAGCCTTTTTACTACACTACTGCAGCTCTTTTAACGATTTAAATGTACCATAAAAGAAGAATTAAGAAGGGAAGAAGGTATTCCTGCTAATACTGTTAGCATATGTGTATGTTCTAAATAAACCTGGACAAAGAAATCTAAGCAATGCAGCTTAAACTGTTAAAGACAATAAAAAACATTTTTTTTGTGATGTCTGTCCGCCTGCTGACCAACAGGAACGTCTGGCTCCACACGAGGGGATCCGGCCGATGAGAGCCATCTTCACCAGGGACGGGAACATCTTCACCACGGGGTTCACCCGGATGAGCCAGAGAGAGCTCGGCCTCTGGGACCCGGTAAGTACATTTTACACGCTCCTCATGTCAAGAGATGCAGAAGTACACATGTTCTTAATCGCACGGAATTATTGCTCGTCGTTACATGAGCGGTGTTGCTCTCCGCAGACGAATTTTGAAGAACCTATTGCACTGCTGGAGCTGGACACAAGTAACGGAGTGATGTTACCCTACTATGATGCAGACACAAACATGGTCTACCTCTGTGGGAAGGTACACACTCACTGCTTTACTTTAGCTATTTAAAGTCAATAAAAATATGTGCTTATTTAGCGGATTTCCACCGTTAATGATGTTTTTTCTGCGTCTGCGCTTGTAGGGAGACAGCAGCATCCGTTACTTTGAGATCACAGAGGAGCCGCCGTACGTCCACTACCTCAGCACCTTCAGCAGTAAGGAGCCACAAAGAGGGATGGGCTTCATGCCTAAGAGAGGCGTGGACGTCAGCAAGTGTGAGATCGCCAGGTAATTTATCAGTACATCACCATGCAGAGAGAAGTATCCCCCTCATACCTTCATACACTGAAACTCTGTCTCACCTGTTCTCTAAAGGTTATTCAAGCTGCACGACAAGAAGTGTGAGCCCATCACGATGACGGTGCCCAGAAAAGTAAGTGCCACTGACTTTTACACGATTTCCATTAAACTTCATTACTGTTAACGGACTAAACACAGACAAAAAAAGAAAGTCTCTTGATACTTTGAGATATAAAACCTCTCTTTTTTTCTCTTTGCCAACCCTGCTGCACAGTCGGACCTCTTCCAGGACGACCTGTACCCAGACACAGCAGGGCCTGAGCCTGCTATGGAGGCCGACGAGTGGCTGGATGGCCGCGATGAAGACCCGATTCTGGTTTCCTTGAAGGACGGCTACGTGCCACCAAAGAGCCGAGAGCTCAAAGTGGCTAAGAAGAACGTCCTGGACTCCAGGTCCACCACCCGACGTAGCTTGTCCACTTGTGACACCAACAGCCTGCCGGTATGTTGTTTATCTCGCTTGATTTTACAGATGAGCTGCAAAACTTCATCATTCCCGTTTTATTGTGCAGTTTTAAATGTTTCAATTCTAATATTAAATCTCGGAGCATCATCATGCTCAGATGGAAGCTCATGGCTGCAGGTCGCATAGTAACAGTATCTGGTACCAAGCTAAACCTGGTGGGTAATAAGATACTCAACAGGACTGTTGATGAATGTAGAGCTGCCTCATCGCACAAATTATTTTGCAGTCATGTCTGATACTAAAATGTTTCATGTGTATGTGCTTAAAAATAAAAGCAGCTTTCGCTTACGTTTTTATCTCGAAAAGTTTCCATCTTTTCGACCTGTAACCTGAAGGCACCGTTCCTCCTGAGAACATCTGTTCGTGGGTTTAACACCTTTCTGTTTCTCTCTCCTGTTTGTACCTTTGTTCCTTTCTTATTATTTGTTTCCTAGTTGCTCACTGTCCCTGACTTATTGTTCCCTTTTCTCTTTTAATTTCCCCCCTCTCTCTATCACTGTCTTTTCCCTTCCTTCTTCCTTCGTTTCCCTCTCTCTCCTCCTGTCTAGCCTCAGTTGCTTGAGAGGTTGTTGGAGGAGATTCAGCACCTGAAGGTCACAGTTTTGTCTCAGGAGAAGAGAATCTGTGACTTGGAGAATAAGCTTTCCCAGTACACCAATGGCACCGCCTGACGGGCATGTAAACACACCTTGTGAAGAACTGGTGATCTTCAGAGTATTTAGGACTATTGAAACACGTTTACCTCGAGCACGCGGGGAAGCCAACAGTCTAACGGTGTTTAAAGGTGCCATTGTGTTAGAATATGAATGTGAAACAGATCTGAGCAAATTACATCCAACAGCTTTGTGATTGATGCTGCATAATTCACATTCCAGTCTTACATAACGTACCTTTAAAGCTGTGGCAACATGTTTAAATATTCCTCCCCTCACAGTGATTTGTAAAGAACAAGAGGAGAGCCGGAGAGGAGGGAGGAGTGCTTCAGGTTTAAGGGGTCACGTGCAAGTTAGGTTAAAGGTCAGAGAAAGTCAGTTATCACTTTTTAAAATATCACTGTGACAAGAAAGGCACATTTATGAAGCAAAATTGGCAAAAATCAAAAGCCAGACAATGTAGTTCCTGTCTGGTATGACAAATTCCAGATGCTTTGATACATGGATAAACTCTCCCCTTAACTTCAGTTTATAGCCTTCGATTTGCTCCGTCAACATGTGTATTTGCCTCTCGGTCCACATCAGATGATCACTGGCCAGTTTATTTCAATGATTCTCCTTCGGAAAAATTCAAAAATGTAAATAGTGATAAAGGAAAACAGGAGAAAAAACTTGTTGGAGCAAAACGTGAAAAGCAAAAGATTTTGTGTTCTGTAAAGGATTAGACACATTATGACAGCAATAAAAAGTGTTGTTTTTTTACAATATCCGCTTCTTTCATTTGTTATTGCAGGATTTTTTTTTAGATTATTTTCTAATGAGAGAAGATCACCTGCCATGTACAGGTGTGAGGAGGAGGAGGAGGAGGAGTGTAAACATGTTTGATTAAACAGACACCTAGTAATTCATGTAATAATTAACAGTGTGCATGTTGGACTATATCCAGCCCTAAATAGGTAGACGGGGGACGATTTAAGTTGCAATTCTAACCATGAGACAAATGTTCCCTGATCCTTTAAATATTCACAACAACAGCGACATCTGCTGGCACGAGTGGTAATTACAGGATGCTGGTGCATTAAGTTCTGTTGACATGTCGGCGTGGAGACTACCGCACTACTTGTAACGTTATTTGAAGGGAACAAAATGATGTTGATAGATGAAGAATCGGACAGATATCCAAAGAAATAGGATTTAACAAGAGGCAATAAGATGTTTGGTCGTTCAGTGACATCCTTCTTGCTTATGGTTGATCTCATCTAACTGTCAGACCAGCCGAGGCAGGTCAGCGCTTCTCTCTTTATCTCTTCTTAGCTTCCTCCGTCAGCCTCTTCTTTGGGCCTTTTTGTCTCCGCAATCACATCTGAACTAAAATGTCTAGTTTATGTTGCCTTTCGGGTTTCCTACCTTCCTTCGGTGTGCGGAGTGGGAATGAAAGAGACGCCATTCACCCTATTACGAGCCAGTGTAGCATCAAAGTGAGTTTTAAGCTATTATCGTTTAAATAGTTACGTTATGCTGCTTTAACTCTTTGTTTATCACCACCTTCTAAAATAAATACCTGGGTGTAACATGCTTATCTTAATTTATTACTCTGCTGTGCTGGGCAGGCGGCATTCAAGGGTTTATCACTGCTGCAGGTGGAGCAGTGGGACTAATCCGTACAGCAAATGCACAATAAAAGAAATGAGCAAAAGCAGCTTTACAGTGAAGGTTTGCAACAATAAGTGGCCTTTTTTACAGTCTCGTGGTCACTTGGCTTTAACATTCATTAAGGAAAATGAAGAGTAATGTAGTTTTGATTATTCAGAACTTTCACACAGACTTAGTTGATGCCCAGTTCAGTCAGTACACAGACTAATAGACACAGTATGCTTAGACACAGAAGGGGCGACTGTATGAGTGTGTTGGACGCTGAGAAGGCATCTGCTGAACCCTCCCTCTGGGAGTAGAAACAGGAGCCTATATTACCCACTCGATCCACAACCATCAGCTCCATATCGGGTGAACAGCAAGACGCAGTGTAGGACGCCAGGGTTATGTTTTCATTGCCAGCAGCCAGACTGGTATTCAGGGTTCCGTTGCCTTGTTTGAGGCGGACGTATTCCACGCCCGTCCCGTCAGCCCCGTCAGTCACCCGGATGGAGAGCTGCCACGTCGACGAGCTACAGTTGTCGGAGCAGTTGGACTGCCGGCTGAGCAGCTGACACGTCGGGTGAGTGAAATCAGTCACCTGCAAAGAGAAGAAATATGAAATAAATTCCTATTATCCTGATAAAGATGCTGAATGAGATATTATTTCCAGCATGTTTGCTATTATGGTAAGATTTGTAAAATAAAACTTTATTTTACCGGGTTGATGACGGAGATTTGCAGCACCACATAATTTGTATCTCCGCCTCCGAGAGCCTCGGCCTCGATGGTCAGGGTGATGTCAGTGCCTGATGGCGTGTTCAGGGGTGCTGAGAGGGTCACTGTGCCGTTGGCTTTTACACCGGTTTCCAGGAATAAACTGGTCGGAGACGTTGATTCGAAACGTCTGTTGTTGGTGGCTCGAATGGTAAAGTTTCCTCCCGCTCCATTGGTCGTCACGGAGAAGGGCACGGAAAAAGGCTGTCCCGGCACTAAGATGCTTTCTGAATCAGCCTAGAAAGAGAAGGAATCTGTGAGTGTTTGCACTGATGAAGCAGGTTTTAAACAGTGATGGTCTGTGACGGATGCTCACAGTAATAGTCAGATTGGAGGCCCTGAAGTTGGTGTTCGACTGCCTTTGGAAATCAAACGGCGATCTCGGGGTGATACCAGTTTCCTCTCCTTTCACACGCACCACAAACGCCACCGACGGCATCCGATCAACATGAACTAAGAAGTTTCCGCTTCCCTGCGGCTCCACGACTCCTTCAATCTCCCCCGACCCCGACGACTCCACCAATGTGACCTCAGTCAGATTGGTGGTGTCGCTCCCCGTTAGAGACACCAAGAGGCTCCCGTTGACACCTTGTTAAAAGGAAGAAGAATCGTAACTTTAAAAGATGCGATTGTTACATCAGAGTGTTCATTACAACACTTTCACCCACCGGCTCTGGGACGCGTGTCGAGTGCATCGAAGCCGGTGAACGGACCCGTCGATGCCTCCACAAAGTCGAACAGGAAGTCTACAGGACTCTGACCTGCAAGTTAAGACACGAAGGGAACAAAGGTTTAACGAACAAGACGTACATACAAGTGATAACGGTTTTATGTATTCAGCTAACAGAAGTACACTGAGTGTAAGTATTCATGGTGCGATCAAGTTAAATCGACTAATCCTTGGAGCCTTACCGACGACCTTCAGGGTGTAGGGGTTCGTTGACACCATTTTCATTACCCATGTTCCCGCTTGTGTCTTGAGCTGCAGAGTCTGTAAGTTCCCCACGGTCGTCGAAGCAGTGATCAGTGATCCTGATGTGTCGGTGCTCTCCTGGGATTCACCTTTAAGAAACGGTAGTAAGATCACCGGCTGCAAACAGCAAATTAAAGAACTTTCTTAACATATGTAAAGTTTCACCTTCGGGGTTGATGACGGTGAAATTAAAGGACCGTCCAGTGATGAAAACTTTTGGGTTTGTTATCGTCCCGTCAACTGTGAACTGGAAATCCTCCGACCTCCCCGGGCTCCTGGTCGCCTGCAGAAGAGTCACCTAGGGGAATAAATTCAAATAGATGATCAACTCTTGGATCAACTGACGAAAACAAAAACCCCCGTGAGATGTTTGTGACATTACCAGAGAGGAGATGGAGGTCTCTGCAATAATGCTGCTGGCCTGCGGGAGCTCGTCCTTCGTGACTTCAATAACCTGACCTCCTGAGGCCTGAGCCAGCTCTCTGTACAGCTCCACATCAGACTCTGCTATCCGGACCCTTCTTGGCACGTTTCCGTCACTCTGCCGATTGGCAGTCGTTGAGCCAGTGATGAAGAAGTTCACCTGAAGAGAAGAAGGGAGAAGAAACGGCCTAAAGCCTCAACCCGGGTGTTCCTAATATTTCATCCATCCTATGTATGCAGGCTAAGACGGCAGTCCGGGTCGGACACTCACCACTGTCTGCGTCCGCTCTATGAGTGCGATCACTGTGCTCTTCAGCTGTTTGTCTTTAGCAGGTGCGTCCGTGAAGAGAAATATTTCAGAGTTTTGGGGTGCAGCAGTTAAAGCCAGCTTCAAGAGGGAGACAAAAATAATGGTTAGTTTTGAAACATATTTTGAGGTGGCAGATTTTGAAGCAGCCTCAAACACACAGCAAAGCACCTGAAGTCCTGACAGACTCATTTCCTCGTCATCGTCTCCACCGGTCGCCGTCAAGCCATTAATAGTTCTCTGGAAGAGTTCCGGGTCTGTCGTCCGAATAACTGGCCCGAAATCTGAACATAATTTGGAGAAAGGAGAAGATGTCATTTTAAAGGTTGGACGAGTTAATTTTTTCGGACGGGCGTCTTATGAACAAAGTCCTACCTGGATCATTGAACGGTACTAAGATATACACTGCAGGCTCGTCGTCTGTCCCCACGTGACTCTGGATTATCGAGGCGGTGACGCCCCTCACTGCTGCGATGTCGTCGCTCATGCTCTTCGTGGTGTCAATCACGAAACAAAGAGCTTTACTGGACCCTTTAGAGATGCCCATCATCCTGGTGGTTGATCGAGAAAGACAGAAGGCGAAGAGGTGAAAAGGTTTGATCTTCCTCACTTGACAGGATCTAAAACACGCAGGATGGGTTTCCTACTGGAGGAACGGTCTGTCGCCCAAAGCCCCTCGGACGTCCTCTAGAAGGTGACTGGTGGCAGCCGTGGCCAAGTTTGCTGCTTCGGTGTGAAGATGTCCGTGGCTGGATTCAAACGAGTCTTTGTTGATCCCGCCTGTAGGCTCGATCGTACTGGTTTGATCAACAAGTCCTCCATGGCTGCATTTCCCTTTTTGAGAGAAACATGATGAACATTATTTTCTCTGAGCAGAGTTCTGCTGTGTTTCTCCTCCAGACCTCCGTGTGAACGTCCTTTCTATTCTTAGATATTTTGTTTCAATTACAGAGGGTTTAAATTTCAGACATTCCCTGAAAGTTCATAGTGTCCGGAGAGGAAGGCCGAGCCGAGCACACAGCTGAGTCAGTCCGATAACCGCACACTTAGAAAGAAAACAGAGCAGCAAACACCGACGGCAAGGTCGAGGAATATCCTGCACGCCTCTGAGAGCAGGAGGCGGGAGGACGTCTCTGAGGCAGCAGAAGAGAGCACAACAGGAGGAAATTAAAGACAGAAAGACACGAATCAGCAGAAAATAAACCTGTCTGAGAAGAGCAAGCTCACCGTGTATTTCAGGTTATTTGTTTGATGGTTGTTCATAACTTTAGAAGAAAAAGGGAATTCATTGTATTCGTTATACCGTCCGGTTTGGTTGACAGTACAGGTACGATGCCGAAGTACCCCGAGGTCAGGACGCCTTCCTCTATGACGTCCTCCAAGATGTTGTTCCTGCAGTCGTCTTCACAGCTGCGACAGGTCGCCCTGCTTTCATCTGAAGAAATGTAAATTACACCTGACGTTTTAATTACTGCTCGGTATCAGTTCCGCCCTGCTCTTCGTTCCACAAACAAACGTCGCATCGCAACATCTCTGTACCTGCTATGTTACCAATGTTGGCGTCCAATCTGAGGAGATTGGAGTTTGGGAATTCCTTCCCCAGCTCCACCCAGTTACTGTGACTGTAGAAGTCCTTCAGGTGGACAGAACAGGATTAGTAATCTGTCTCGAAACAAAATTTAAAAAACTGGATTAGTGATGCTGGAACTATTAATACTTGTAAAGGGTGTAAAATCTGCCCCAGATTTTGCCTCGCTGCCTCATAATTCTCCTGCTTGCCGCTGGCCTTGACAGCCTGCAGTCCCATCGCGATGATTCGCCTTCCCCCAAGGAACATTTCGTCATCGAAGTGGAAGCTTCCATTGAGGGCGTGACGGATGTCCACGCGTATATTTCTCAACATGGTGATTGTGATGGCTTGGCGGAAGCTCTTGGAGGATTTTGGTGCCCCACAGGCAGCAGCGACGCCCTCAGCCGTGAACGGTTGTGCCTGCAAGAACACATAATGTCATATTAACGCTACTGAATGACGTTTCTGGGACGAGAAGATCCTCTGAATGAACTCTCACAGGGAAGGTGAAGACTGTCCCCTCGGTCAAGGCCAGTCCACGGCAAACCTGCGCGGTGACATTTAAGATGGCGTTCTCGGTGATCTCCAGGTGATTCAGAGACTTTCCTGGCAGGATCCCAAAGCCCAGAGCTCCGGGGTGCAGGAGCAGGAGCAGGAGGCACCAAACAGCCACAACAGGAGACATCACTGCCCAACCAGTCAAACAGCCTGAGGACGACAGCATCACTTTTATTTATCTTCCTTGTGAACAATAATCTCAACCGAAAGTAGCTCAGGTAAAAGCCCCTTAAAAATATACACATTTCTATATTAAATTATGTTATTGTATTCCTTCTCAGCATTTACTGATACTGAATAATTCCAACAGTGTCGTTGGCTCAAACTCTTCAAACAAACATGAATAAGATCAGTTGAAGTCTAATTCCAATGAAGTTCACACCTCATAGAAACAACCTGCCGCACATGTTTCACAATAACTGCCGAGTTAAAGAGGCGACACTCTCACATCTTATAGGGTCCTGATTACAATGTACAGTAGTGGGGACCTTGTCCCCATATCCACATATATAATCACCCCCCCAAAAAAACGTTTACTCCGTGACTCCGACTCTGAATCTCACATAGAGCCTGACAGTCCAAGATCATTTCCTTCGTTGCTGTTTTTTTCTATTTTGTGTAATAAATCAGATTTTAGCACAGAAAACGACCCAATAATCACGAGTTGATAAAGTTCCATACCTGAGCTCTTCATGCTGCCCTCTAAACCAAATCATTATTTTGTCAACACCTTCTTCGGAGCTTCAGGGAGGGGCCGTGCAGGACTTGTCCAACCTGCTGAATGGGTCTGGTACGGTGGATAAGATGTCAGTAGACAGTGGACGGCACTACCACACGGATGACGTAACATCACTGTTATAGATGAATGCATTGATGTGTTTGACTTCTTGTAAATCTATGCTTGTTTTCGAGAATCATAAAAAAAAAATCTTATAATAAATACTAATTATGAAGTTTTTCAATTGATCCTGCATGGAAATAAACTGTCACTTCGGGTTACGTGTCACTGTCACAGAAAACAAACACTGCAGGCAAATAAAACACAGTCGCAAGAAATTTCATGCTGCTTTAAGGTGGAAGAAGAAGCTGCATCTGATGTCATTCAGGAGAACGCAGCTGATACAATCGTTTCCTGCTCTCTTTAACTGCATGTTGATTGTCCTCATAGTTGTCTGCCTGACTGTAGATGATATTTGTGATACAAGGAACATGACTCATATGTTTCCATAGAAACTGCACTGCTTGTTGTGTGCAGGGAACCCAACAATGGAATTTACTGTTTCAGTATATAATGTTGCCCCACAACATTGTCGAAGGGCTTAAAAACAACTGTAATGGCCCTTTAAGTATAAGAGTTCAAAGTCAAGTTGTTTTCAACAAGGTGAACCCAAAGCTGCCTCGCTTGCAGGACGGTGCTGAAGATCATCAGGGCTGTTTTTGTACACAAAAGAAGGAGAACACACTGACACTGAGGGATACTTCTGGGTGGTTTGTGGGTAAAATGTGACCACAGCATCAGCAGTGAACAGATGGATACTTACACACCAACCGGACTGTCGACTTGACAAGGTTGAATAGTTGTTTTGTTTTATTAGTTTGGCTTTACTGTGTTACTTGTTCCCAAACTTGCAGCGTTTGTCTTTAATTTAAATTATGAATTAAATAGGGGGTCAATTAATAACAGTTTGATTGGTTTCATTAGAGACAAACAATTCAACCTTTTACAACTCGAAGTTTGAGGTCACAACCTCTTTGGTGATTTCAAGCGTGCCAAGGAACTCCAGAAGTATTTAGGAATGTTACCCGGAGATAAGGGATGTGTGAAGGCTTCACTTCGACTTGGCCACTCTTGGTTTTCCTGTTTTTCAGGTGTATGTGGCTAGTTCCTTGGTGACTTTTTGGTGTGCAGCAATCATATTGCTTTTTATGGTATCGATATTGGTATCAGTATTGATGGTATAGGGAATTTCACAGCATCTGACCAGCAGGACGTGTAGTTTGAGTGCTTCATACATACTCACAGAACCGGAGATCCATCCAGTTATTGTATTTATCAGCACGAGGCTCAATGTCTCATGTACAGGCTAAAGGGATCAACAGGCTTACTGACGAAGCAAATCTAATTTTCTGATTGGAAAATTAAAGGAGGCGAAGAAATTCAAAGGGAAAAGAATTCCCCCTTTAAGACCTGATTAAAATCTGTATTCTTAATTAAATTTGAAAATCAGTCTTTTGTTTTTTAAACTGAATTCTCAATTGGATATTCAGAATACATTATTTATCTATTAATTCTTTGATGTGTGCGTGGAGATGGAACAAGGTCAAAGACTACAATCACATTGGTATTGGTGGACAGATTTGAGGCCTTTGTTTGCTGAGCTCAGGTTTGCAGTAAATGATTTATGGAGGGAGGGTTCGTTAACAAACTGGAGCAAATAGAAATAGAAACATCGCAAAACTTGAGCTGGAGCGGGTGAAACATGGAGGTCTGAGGTTCCTGAGGAATCACAGCAGGACTTGAGTCAGGATCTTATGGTTGTCCTGCAATCCCAGTTCTGTATTTAGCGATGGGGCTGTTTGTAATGGATTGTGTGTTGTGTTTGCTGCCATCCCTGCTCCTGCTGCTGCTGCCTCTGGCTCTCCGCTGTCCCACAGTACGCTGTTGGATGGCAACAGCTGTCTGGGCTGCAGGCTGGAGGCTCTGGGTCCTTATCTGCCTGATCCTGGAGCTGCCACTTGACAGACAAACATGCACCGAGGAGCCTGGATCATCAGAGGCCGATATATTTCCTGAGGCGTCGGATGGCCGCAGGCTGATTTGCAAACCCACTGCTCTGGCCAAATATTTGCTCCGCCACTGTGTCTCTCTGGCCAAGCTGAGACTTGCCGTCTGGCCGAAGGGAGACCCCCACCTCCAGACTCTGTCCAGCTTGCTGTGTGGGCAGCATGAAGACGCGCCACAGTTCACTAGAGACCATCTGTTACTGAGGGACGGAGGAGTTGTAGCTCTGGACTGGGCTGCGGGCACAAGACTTGGGGAGACGGTTGGGAGGAAGAGGTGGGAGGGGAGGAACGAGCATCAGTCAGGGGGGAAGGCACTGGGTTGCTTCACCACGGCACCTCCTGTCCTCCTCCTCATCCCGCAGTCCTGGGGAGGGATGACGCCGCACCTGAAGGCGCTCTGCAGTCTGGCCCTGCATCAAGGCTTCCATGTGGTGGTGTTTCACCCTCGAGGCGCAGCAGGCTGCCCGATGACGACAGCACGTCTGACTGAATATGGAGACCCAGCTGATCTGGGGCAGGTACACAAAGATTTCTATCGTGATTGACACCTGATGGCAGGTGTTTAGTGTTATGTATTGATGCAGTGTTTTTCATGCTTTCACATTGTCAGGCAGTCGCCTACATCCACAGCTGCCATCCATCCTCCAAGCTGGTAGCAGTGAGTGAGGGTTCAGGCTCAGGGACTCTTCTGTCCTACTTGGGGGAATGTGGATCAAGTTCCTACCTGACAGCCTCTGCAGCCCTCTCACCTGTGCTCTTGGGCCAACTGTGGTTTGAAACGGCTATTCCTCCCATTTACCGCTGGGGGGCGCTGTTTCACCGCAAACTGCAGCTCAGTAGGTGAGAGAAGCAGGAGCAAGATAACAGATTTACTAATAATGAAATTGATTGATTGAATGTGGACAAACTCAAGAGTATTTTGTCTTGTTCTTCACATCATAAGATATGCCAGCTCCTTCAGAGACCTGCTGGACGTGGATCGGGCCCTCAGCTGTTTGTCTCTCAGAGACTTCGAGGAAACTCTTTTCTGCTCCTCACCCCGGCGTCAGCAGGGAGACCGCAGACCCTCGGTTAGCCCTCTAAACTCTGGGCTGAGCTCAGAATCTACTACCCCAAAGGGTGTGGCACCGTCAGTGGCCTGGGCACTGGGTGAGAGGGCGTACCCAGCAACGGACTGGGGGAGCTACTGGGAGAGGAATGAACCACTAAGAGATGCAGATGAGGTGGCGGTCCCTGTGCTCTGTATCTGCAGCAGTGATGACCCAATCCTCCCACCTGCGTCCACCATCCCACTTTCCCTCTTCCAGAGGAATCCATATTTCCTCCTGGTGTTGACAGACAGGGGAGGGCACTGCGGGTTCACTCTGGAGGGCCGAGAAGACGGTAAAGGAGGAGCGGAGGGGACTGGAGATACGGTGGTGCAGGAAGGTAATTGGAGTCACATCGCCGTCCTGGACTACTTTAGAGTGGTGGCTGATTTCCTGGAAGGAGAGGAAAGCAATGCCTCGAGTCAGGGTGGTCCTGTGGGAGAACATTGTCAGGCTGGGCAGAGGAGCAGAACCAGCAACCTGGGTCCCCCTCGCAGGAGGAGAACCAGCGGGAGGAGGTCAAGACCTCAGGTGACTGAGGAGAGCGCAGAGGAAGCAGAGGAAGGGACCTTCACCTGGAAGAGATCCTATACACGCTGACTGAGAGGAGGTCGAGGGGTCGCCGGGGTTATAAAATGACCCTGTTGAAATGCTTCTGACACACAAAACACTTTGATATTAATATTAAAATTACTTTATTACAGATGATTCTTTATCCAGTAGCCCTCTTCCAACAAAAAATAGTAATTACAAACAAATATTACATGTATCCCCTAAACTTTGTTTCTGAATTTCTTTTATACATTTTAAATCACTTTGTCATCTGTAAGGAATAGCTCGTCTCTTTTGCTATGTGACATTCAGCTTTTTGCACAATCTATACAATTTAATACAGTTTAATACAGGTCTCTGCACCAGGGAGAATAAAACAGCAAGATCCACCAAATGACAGGAGAGAGATAAAAGGAATACTGATAACAGACTGTACAGAGGCGTCGCCCGCCTCACGCCGACTGTCAGCCGTCCCTCGGTTCACTGAGGGTGATCACAGTAGACTCTTTGATCCGGTAAATCACTTGTGCAATCAGTGCAAATGATCCAGTTCAGAGGGACAAAGGTCTAACGCTGGACTCGGCCCCGGCTGCTCCGCTGGGGGTGCCAGCAAACACAAGAGAAGGACTCAAAACCCGCCGTTCGTTCGGCCCTCTGCAGACAGCATTTGCAAAATAAAATGATTCTCTCTGGCATTAAAGGGAATAAAACACTACAGAATTGGGGGGGAGAAAAAAAAAAAGGTTGATGAAGGATGCCGGGCGAATGGCAAACTGACTGATGAGAGAAGTGGAATCACCACGTTCAGTCTTGTTTCTGTTTTTCAGAGCCGAGCAAAGGACAACAAAAACACTACGAGGGTTCTGAGTGCAGGCTGCCAGATTAAAGAAAGGCAATTACTTAAGTGCAGAGTGAAAATGCTTTATGTGTGTGTGTGTGTGTACCCCGAACAGTGGAGGGCGCATCTTTTGGAAATCAGAAAGTCCAAGTAATACGAGTGGACCCAACAGAACCTGGGAACAGTTCGTAGAATCCAAACAGAATTTTGAAACAATTTCAGGTGGTCGGGTTCACTCGGTATTTGTCATGCAGCCAAAAAGTTTCAGACTTCAGCAGTTTTTGTTTTTTTCTTTTATAGATTCTCTAGAGACACTTTCTTCTTTAGTTATTAGAACTTTACTTTAGGCCCAAAGGTCTTCTAAAAAAAAAAAAAAACAAACATGAAAAACCTCCTAAGCACGGATCGAATCTCCTACGATGGAAATCATAGTGTTAGTAAAATACAGCCACGGCTCACGCGGAGGCCAAACATATCTAGATCTCAAATTATGTGCAAAAAAATCATTCAGCATTGAACACAATGTCGCCAGCTACTTCGAGACAAACTGACCTGTAACTTGTGTCTTCATTCACGACGGAACATCTGGGACAGTGACAACCCAGCGCCTGTCAATCAAACGCTCGTCGGAAAACACCGCCGGTCTGAAACCACGTCGCCGTGTTCGCTTCACAACAATTCCTCTTTGTCATTTCAACACGTTCAAATTCAAAATATACAATATTAACAGGTTTCCTGTACATTCCACCTCTTAAAATCATAAATGCATCATCTCTGCATTTCACCAGAAGACATCCACCTCTATATTTCTCTATACTCCTTTTTTATAGATTTATATAATAATACATATAGCGGCATATATATATATATATATATATTTTTTCTTCTCTTTCACTCTTGTTAAGAGCTGTGGACCAGGGAGGGCTCAGGAGAGGAGGGAAGCAGGGCGATCGGGGGGTCACCGGGGGGTGAGACAGAGCGGGGCGTCACAGCGGGGAAGGTTGCAGGGGAATGGCAGCGGAGATCACAGCATCACCACCCATCCACCCACTGAGACATTCAGCAGGCACCAACCAGCCGAGGGTGAAGCTCCTCCTCACGCTGTGTTCATTCACTTTTTAGTTCTAAACTCTATAAAAGATGTATTTGTCTGCATCAAACAAAGGTTTTTAGACAACTCTAAGTTGCCCAAATAGTTGCTGAGGCGACACACACAGCCAGAGGAAACTCCATCTTTAAACCTGCATCAACCTCCTGGATGTGTTGCTCGTTTACAGTCGCCTCAGTTAATACTGATAAGGGAGTTATTCCTACTCCTGCTTTCAGGAATGTGTGTGCATTCTACTCTAACTGGGACGTGCATTAAAAAAAGAACCGTCTATGTGTGTGTAAATGAGACTGATTAACATTTACAGTTTATGAAGTCATTGTCGAGTCACCACACCCTCTGGTGAAGTGCTACGCTAGTGTTCTTGAGGTGGGCCGACAGCCACGGGTTCCAGTTTTCCTACTGATAGTGCATCGCTGTCACTAACTAATGTGACCAATTAGAGAAAGGGAACGAGGACGAGCAAGTGAGGACTGCACGCCAGCTTTGAAACCTGTTCAAGTAGAGGTTAGTGCTGCTGAAAGCCCATCACTGTCTGTCATGAGGCCTGTGGACACGTAAGGCTGCAGCATCCCTCACACTGGCCGTCCACTGGGCAGGTGGGAGTGAAGGGCAGGGGGCCCGTGGAAACCCAAAAGCCGAACCAATGAGGCTGAACGAGCACAGGAGGCGACCGCGCTCTCCTCCAGTCCAGCGACGTGTGGCCTACATGAATTTACACTCAAACATCTGGCACAATCTCTTCATATATATATAACAGTATGTTCAAGTTGGCATGATGTGTGACTACATGGAGGATTCTGCACCTTCACCTTTGGCAGCTTTGCAGTCCCTCATAGCACACAATACAACTATTGAGGAGCTGTGCATGCTGTTGTGTGAAACCCTGCATCTGCTTGTGTCACTCTGGTTGAACTTCTCAAAGAAGCCACCTGGTGTAGATCTTAACCGTCACTGCTACTACACAGTTACCCACTGGTACTTTCAACAAACTTAGCCCCCTCTCTCTCTCAATTTCTCTTGTCCTTAGACAAGGTCAATATATTCTGGATCTGTCAGTTATCTAATCATTCAGTCAGACCCTAACATTCCCTCCAGCCTTCTCCTTTTCCTGTGACTGCACAGAGACAAACGTCTCTTCAAACCTTCCATCTATAAGTGGTTTGTCTTTAACTCCTGAGCTGCGAGTGCTTTGCTGGGATTTCCTCATTTGCACAATTCTGTACTCGCAGTCATTCTAACAACCGTCTGCTGGATGTAAAACTTCCCCCCCGAAAAGCACCTAATTGCACAACAACAAAATCGGAACAATATAAAAAGCATACTGCAAACAGACAACTGCTCATAATAAACTCCGCGGCAGATATGAATCTTCTACTCTGGGTTTATGGCATCAGAGACTAAAGTGGCAGACGTAGCACATAAAAACACTGGATGCTATAAAAAAAATGACACTATTGCACTCTGGCGAACTGTCTAAAGGGGTGTCGGCCATCTTGGATTGGTCTCAAGGCTTTTGGGTTTCCACCGGTTCCTGCTAGCAGTACACTAATGTTAGAGAGCAGTGGTGATGGGAGAGGAACTGGGCTGAGGAAAACCCAGTCTGCTGTGCAGTCTGTTCCACATGTACTGTGGGACATAACAAGTGTGTGTAAAGCATGTTTGGTGCGTGCATGGGGTGTGGATGTGTGTTACCTCTGTGCACAAGGATTCGATATTAAGACAAGAATCGTGTTGGTTGTGTGCGAGAGTGTGTGTCTGTGTGTGTGTGTGTGTGTGTGTTCTAGGTGTATGACAGGTGGGATCCATTGGAGATCTGAGAGGTGATGCTGGCGCTCCTGCTCATGCCCTGTTCACTCCTCCCCCCTGATGACGTCCTCCTCATAGCCTGTGGGCTGTTCCTCACCCCTCCTGCGCCTCCCCCGCTCCCCCTTTGGCTCCCTCCTCCAGGATGGTGGAGGCTCCAAGGCGGCGGGCCCCCGGCCAGCATGGGGTGACCCCAGGGCTGCTGCGAGCTGGAGCCCCCCTGGTGGTGATGACCATGGTGGCCACCTCCTCCTCCTCCTCCACCACCACCAGGCCAATGGCCTCCCCCCTGAGCACCCTGGCCCCCGCCGCCTCCTCCCCCCCAGCCTCCCTGGGAATCAGGAGCAATGTTAGTTAGCACCATGTTGCTGAAGCCCAGTCGCATGGACTCCGAGTCAAACGCCTCAATCTCCCGGGCCTGACGCTCCAGCAGGGAGCGGATCCGCTCCAAGCGCTCATTCTGCAGGGCGAGCATTTCCTCCTCAATCTGGGGAGGTCAAGAAAACTAATGAATGCAAGATAAGTGCACATTTATCTGCTTAATATTCTTAAGAAAGTCATTTTTTAAACCAAATGCTAAAGAACTAAAACCAGGAGCTCTTACTTTCTGCTCCAGCAGAGCCCTCCGCAGAGAGACCCTCTGCTCAAGCTCCCTCCTTTCTTTGTCGTGCTGAGCGTCTGTTTGCATCTTGATCTTGCTCTGGTAGGCATTGAGCAGCTCCAGCTCCTGCTGCAGCTGCATCCTCAGAACCTGACACTCCCCCTCCTGAGCCTCGTCCAACCGCAGCTGAGGGCGGATAATAGAGAAGGAAGTCAGGGGAGAAAAATACAAGGTCGGAAGTTTAAAGCACCATGTTTGTTTTTGATCAGGAGAATCTTTTATTTATATTTCTCATATATGACAATAACGATGAACAAAATAATACTGTCATATTATGTATGTTATATTATATAATAAAATATATGCCTGAACACGAGGCATCCAGGAATGTCTTGTGTTGGTGTCGATACAGAAACTCAGCAGTTGTTTCAATCCAAAAAGCTGTGACTGAATGAGGGCAGTTTCCTGTTAATGTTCCAGATATGACAGTGTCTTTAAAGCCTCTCCTCAGGTACTCACAGCCTGTGTGGAGAGCATCTCGTTGATGGAGTGGTCGTACTGCTCCGCCAGGATGGCCAGCTTCCTGGTCTGCTCCTCTTTCAGCCTCTTCAGCACGGCCTTGTGATCAGACTTGGGTGTGGTCTCCAGCAGGTGGTTCCGGAGCGCCTTGTACTGCCTGGTCTGAGTTTTACAAGTCTCCTGGAACTGCTTCTTTATCTGAAGCTCCTTCGACTGAAGAAGACAGGAGACGGGGTCAGTTACAGAACTGCATCTGAGGAAAAGAACATCAAACTCTCGATGAGTCCATGTACCTTGAGGCTCTTGGGTTGCTGTCGGACCTCCATGACATGCTTGCGCCTCAGCTCCCTCTCCCTCCTCTTATTGTACTCTAGTTGATTAGTGAGCTCCGTCTGGTGCTGGGTCCGGATCAGCTCCGCCCGCGCCTTCTGGATCGCCCCGAGATGCCGGAACTCTAGTTCTTGCATGGACTCGTGATGCCTGAGCAGCATGGCGTGCTCCAGGTCCTTCTGCGTCTGCCGTTTGTTCAGCTCCTAAAAAAAAAATCGACAACAAACTAAATTAATAAACAACTCTTAAGCTAAAAGGTGTGTGGGGGTGGTCGTGTGTCAGGTTACCTCTCTGGCCAGATCTTGCTCAACATTGTGTCTGGCGATGAGGACCCTGCGCTTGAACCGCCGACACTCCAGCTCCAGGTACTGCCTCTGTCTCCTCAGCAGGTTGGCCTCCTCCTCCGCCTGAGGATGGACATCATTTAAAAATAAAAAAAAAAGTGTCCACGTGTGTCCCAGACTCCCTCTGAATGGGATCTGTAGAGTTCCTCACCTGGAAGTGTTGGATGTTCTCCTTCTGCTTGGACAGCCACTCCTGCTTCTCTTTCTTTGGAGTCGACTGGTTCTCACTCAGTTCCTGCAACACAGGTGTTTCCATGAACTTCAGTGTGTCATTCCTGAGGTTTCCAGTCGTCACCAGTAGGGTAGGATGGTTCTGGTGTTGATGGTTCTGGTGTTGAAGCTGTGTTACCTCTTTGAGCTGCTCCTTGCGCAGTTTATACTCCCGCTTCTGGGACTCCAGGAAGCTGCTGAGCTCTTTCTTCTGCTGCACCTGGATGTGCTGCTGGAACTTCTTCTCATCGTTGGCAAACGTCTTCAGCTACACCGAAAACAGATCATGCGAAAGAGATAAATAAGCACTTGATTCAGTTAATTTCCCTCTAAATTAATTCATTGTGCTCATGTTCTTTACGTCTTTCTCCAGAGCCGCCTGGTGTTTTTTGAGCAGCTTCTCCATCTCTTGGGTGAAGTTGCTCCTCTGACTCTCCAGCTCCTTGTCCAGCCTCAGCCTGTGCTCGTCCATCTCCCCTTTCAGCTTGTTCTCCATGCCCATCAGGTGCTTCTGATGCTGCCGCCTCATTCGCTTGTATCCTGACATTTGCTCCCGCAGCTCAGAGTCCTGCTCGTGTTCCTGCATCTCTCGGGTCACCTGCAAGACGAACAGAATCAGCTCGGCCCCTTTTTTTGATGTTAATTGACTACATTGACTTTGACAATGTCAGAGATGAGTGACATGAAAAGTTGTCAGCGAGTGTGATCTCACAAGTGATGCTGTTCGTATGGTGGCAAAGTGCTCTCTGTTGCGGTAGTGCTTCCTCGGGACCTGAACCGGTGCTGCCTGGGGATCAGAGGGTTGGCTGCTGGCTGCCTGCTCCCCTGAGAAACTCTCCTCTTCCTCCTGGAGACATGAGGGGGGCAGCATTAACATAACACTCAAAGCACATGCAGCGCTTTGGCTTTACGGCATTTTGACAATCATATTATGGTGTGTGTCTCTTCATGCACCGGTTTGAGGTGGATGACCGAGCTGTTGGACATGACCGTGTGGTCTCCTTCCATCAGGTCCAGCTCACTGCGGTTGTCCTGGGCCGCCTCGTTCAGACTGTTGACAGAGCTGCTCTGGGAGCTGGCGCTGATGGACATGCTGGGGATGGACTGATTACTGCCAACGCTGTTCACTGTTCCTGTCCGGCCTCCACCGGGCTCGACCTCCTGAAGAAAGAGTGGGAGGAGCCAGAGAAGAGAACAGAGACACAGAGGACAGAGACACAGAGGACAGAGACACAGAGGACAGACACACATACGTGCATTCAAACCGATGCATGCCTCGTTACTATGACAATTTCTGTGCACTAGCATTGTTGATTTGGTTTGAAAACACACACCTCGTCTCCATCCTGGACTTCTGCCGTGGGTCCGTTGTGGGCTTCCTGCAGGAGAATCTTCTTCATCTTACGATACTGCAGGTTGTCCAGCTCTCGCACTGCGTCCTTGGTCCTCTGAATGAGGTCCATGAGCACAGAGTCTGGACGTTCACGCTGCAGGAACGCGTGCTGGAGGTGGAGGGTGACAACAAAGAGGATGAACCATCGTCAAAAAATGATTAAAAAAGGAGAACAACCATCAGAAAAACACATTTAACTGAAATAGTTCATGTTTTGAAAAAGATTGGAAATTAGGATCCACTATATTCGTTAAACATTAACACACGAGTAAAGTTTGGCTG
>CAAKHC010007953.1:0-32500 GCA_901007825.1 Macroramphosus scolopax | reverse complement strand
CTCACCTTCAAGCAGATCAGAGGCTGAGCCCAGGCAGTACTCCATCACCAGCTACGGGCAGGAAGGAGTAGAATACAGTGGATATAGTCGGAGATAATCTTTGGAATTGTGTGCATGTAAACAGGTGACTTACCCATGCCGTGTGTTCTCGGAGGTAACATCCTCTGTACTCTATACTGTTCGGGTGCCGGATCCTCTGGAGAAACTTGACCTCCTTTATAATATCCTGCCATTTCTAGTGAGGAAAGAAGAGACTTCAAAAAAGAAAAGAAAGAAGGCAACGCGCCACTTGGCTCTGTGTCTGCATCGGAGAACAGTATGCAAGATGTGTGTGTGCAGAAGATTGTCTTTCAGTGTAAATAGGGGTAAGGTTCTTCTCTTCACAGATTATATGTAATCTGATTATAACTAATCTGAAATCATGAGTGGAGTGAGCCGAATCCGGCGACAACAGTGAAAGTGAGCGCAGCGGAGTGACCTTGCGGAGACGGAGGTCGGCCGTGTGGTCACAGAAATATAAAGACCTTCAGCTCGGTGGTATCAGATCAAAGCTGGGTGACACCAGGAATGTTCTGACTGATTAAATACATCGTCAATGTGAAGCCACGAATACACACAAATTCACACACTATTTGGAATCATGTCAAAAACTTGAGTAATTCAAAGTCGACTTAATGCTTCTGATCTGGAAAACAATCAATCTGGTCTCTTCCATCTCACCTCATTTGACTGCTTCCCATTGTAGGACATCTTTTTAATTGCCACGACCTCGTTCGTCCGCACATCTCGTGCCTGGGAAGCACAAAGTATATCGTCAGGACACGGTGCAGCCAAGAGACATTCGGTTCTACGAGCGCGCTTCTTCATCAAGGACGTGTTTTTTTTTCCAGACCCCTTGTGTTTTTAATCACACGATGTGCAGTGTTGGAGAACAGAAGTCAAATCGGAGCGCTGGCGTGAGTCACGGCCCTCTGAGGTACAGTGGTGCTATTAAACCCACCATGTGCTGGTAAATATAACTGCACAGATCATGTCTGTTCTCTGTTGTGGATCAGACAACTTGTTAGAATTGTGAGGCAGATCATGATCGTTGATGGTGTTGAAACAGAACATGAGCTCCATTTGCAAACATTAACTAGCAATTCAAACAGACGTGTGTTACTTTATTATTCACAGAAATGAATAAAGCAGCCGATTAAACTCAGAGACAAATTTGGATCACAAAATCGATCGTTTCATTGGCACCGGGGGGACCGTTAGTAAAATGTGTAAGTGACCCAGAACAGTCAGATTTCCTGCATTTAGCTGATTGCACACCCTAATTAAAATCTATCATTTCCATTCACATATATTCTGAATTGCGTTTCTATTTTGAAAAAGGTCGATAGGTATAAATTGCCATACAAAGTAGACGGCGCCGAAACTGCCATGTCCAATCTCCCGGAGGTCAGAGAAAAGCTTCTCTGGGTCTTCTTTGAAGAAAAGCTCCGCCACATCCGGATCCTTCAGGCTCCCTGCCCTTACAGAGGCGGGCATCCTGGTTACTGGAGTCCCTTCTCACCCACAGAAAGGGGATGGTACAATCTGGGTGCTGAGCTACGCCAGAGCAGCTGATGATTCATCTGCAGTAATAGATGGGCCTAAGGAACAAACACAGGCACCTGGAGGGACAGACGGGTCGGGGGAAAGAGGAGAGACAAGTGTTAGCAAACATCAGATAAAACTCCAGGATCCTGCAAGATTATGCAAAAAGAAAAGGTAAAAATATGAATGTGTGATATGCAGCCCTGAGGGAGGCTTCACGGCATTGGACACAGGACAACGGAAGAACATTAGAGCTTGGGAGAGCACAAACATACAATGTTTCATCGGAAAGGTCACGGGCCCCTCACGTACCTTCAACACAGAGATATTAGCCTCTGGTCACAGCCTGAGTGCTAGACGCTAATATAATCTACTCCTTGCAGAGTCATCAGTTCACATCGCTCCAGCAATTATTGCTGATCTGTAAGCAACTGGAGTGACCGGGCAATGCAATTATACCAGCTCAAGGATTGATTTCATGTCCGCTGAGACGAGGTGGCCTGATATAACGTGGGGTGAGCTCTATTGGATGATCAATTAGAGGACCTGGGGTCAAATTTGAATGCGTACTTTGAACTGGTTTCATCAATATTTCTCTAGTTATCGTATGTGACATGCATGCAAGGTGAATTTGTCTGTGTGTGCACAATGCAAAGACTTGTACAACACACTCACGGTGATACCAGAATGTGTGTGGTCGAGTGTGACTCGGGCCGCATAATACTGTCCCGAGTCCCTCGGTCTTCAGTGAGCCCGCCCAGAAACCCAACAAGCCGATGTCCAAACCAACAATGTGCTGAAATATCCAACTAAAACATCCGGTGTTGCATCACCGTCATGTGTTCTGTCATGCAAGTTAATTAACACAAACACAAACACATAGAGAGACACACACAAGCTGCACCGACAACCCGAAGGTCATTTCTAAATTGCTGTCCGTAACTTAGCCCTGGTGTGTGTGTGTGTGTGTGTGTGTGAGAGAGAATTTCATTGATTCAAGTTCACATGATCCAAAAGAGCGTTTCAAACTTTTAATATGACATTATATCACATTTGTATTGTATAAACACTTGTGACAAAGTACAGTTACAGCCATGGATAAGTAGGTTTCATGCAATAGTGGTGGAGGCGTCACCGGTCTGATGTTCATGTTGAAGTGTTTTTATTGGATGTATATTGTCACATCAGCCTTTTTAATGTAAGTGGTGACTGATCACTTCTTCTGTCCCACTTCCCTAAATCTGTTCTATGAATATCCAATCTACAGTTCCTGGGCAGAGATGCTTCATGTACTGGGGGAGACACACTTCCCTCACACAGCATCCAGCAGATTAACAAACCTATTAGTCTCATATGAAGTTCTACTGCAGTGTCAAACATGGCTGGTACATGCCTGAAGAACAGCTGACAGCCCACTGAACAAGAAGCTCCCTTCTGGCTGGATGTCACAAGGTTTGTCCTGCTGAAAACTGTCCAGCTGACTGTGAAGACACACAACTTTTAAACCACAACAGAAAAAACCCTCAAGGACAACAAATACTTTCGTGCAGGGAAGCTAAAAGTGACTGCTGGGAACAAACAGTTCCTATGTTAGTGAACAGAGAATCATTCTCATCTCGCCTTATTCTGTCTTCATAATTGAAGTGTTTTTAGATAAGCAGTGTTCAACATTAACTTTCTGACCAGCTAAAGTTGTGCGTCTATTTTCAGATTTTATTACGTGAATATTTTTATTCTGACGTGTACATGCAAATGTGTCAGATCGCCTTGCGAGGTTTACTGATCCACAGAAAATTCGATGAGTATTAAAGAAGCAAGCTGCTGTTTTACACGGCTTTCCTTGGTTAGTGACCAGGTTTAAAATCCACCCTAAAAAGGAATTTGAAAAGGAAAAAGGAAAACTATATTCAAAATCACACGATATGATGAAACTGATCAAAGCAATTGACGTGTTCCAGAGATTTGCAAACCCGCGTCAAACTGTTCCTCACTGCAAGACTTTCCTTCCTGTCCTCATCAAAAACCTTTGGAAAACATTCAGCCTGCAGAACTCTGCGGCTCAGCTTTCAACCAGAACTAAGAGGCACGACCACGTCACACCAGTTTAGGCCCGTTTACATCGGCTCCTACTTAGGATTCGTTTAAAGATCTTATTGATCATCTTAAAGGCTGTTCGTCACCTGTAGCCAAATTTAGACCTTTCTCCACTTATGAGCCTTTCTGTAGCTCGAGGTCCTCGGGGAGAAGGCGGCTCGTCTGTCTATTCCAGGTGAAAACTGAACGTGACAAAGCCTTCTACATCCTAACAGATGACCTGACGGAGATCAGGCTGTCTGTTAGCGTCTTTAAGTCTCTTGTTAGAATATACTTTCAATGGAAAGTACGTCCCGCTTTTACCTGAACTGCCTGTTAATTCTTCTTGATTCTATTTGTTTAAAAACACATTTTTATTATTGTAATATTCATGTTGTGTTTTTTTTCCTTCTCCTTTTGTGTTTTGTATGATGTCTTTGTAATGTAATTTGTCAGTAATTTTTCAAACACACACGCACGCACGCACAGCGTTGAACAATAGGTCACAAGACCAAACGGGGAAGAGATGGACTGGTCTGCAACACGCACACTCGTTATCACAATGAACAGCGTGTTCAAGAAACGCAACAGAAGTTGTTTTTGCTTTAGTGCTCCAGAAAATGGAATCTCTCTTGATGTATTATGCGAGTTGATTTCCTCTGCACTTTAAAATCACCACGCAGCCCTGATGAAGAGGCAACGATACACAATGCTGAGTAGCAGGGGGATCACACAAAGGAAAAGAGAAATGGAGAGAGATAATAAATAATCAAATACTGTATTGATCTCTACAGTGAAATTCTCTGCACACTGTCGGCAGCAGAAGAACGATCCTGCTGTCGGCTGGTTTGTCAAAATGGAGAGGAGAGGAGAGGATACTCCAATCCAGCATGGAAAGATGTATAAAACAACTTGAGGAGTAGCAGACTGAAACCCGGTCTGAGACGTTTGTCCAGTTATTTTACCTTTTGTGACTTTTAAAATCCATCTTGACCACATGAATCCCAATTGCAATATTAAGCCAGCAATGGCTATAATTATAAATAATAGTGATATGGATTTTAATATAATGACAATTAATACAATGACGTGTATTAAGAGGTTATCATTCTTCCACAAGAACCAAGCTCTGCACTCAACCACTAAAAACCGATTGTGAGGTTAAATGTCTTAGTCTCCATACATCCGTAGGTGTAATTTTGGTAGACTATTCCTCTAACATAAAATAATGTACTTGAATGATCCTCCATGATGGTCCTAGTTTGGTTTTATCTGCTAGGGCGGAGCCGCTTCGATGTTTAGCCAGTGTCGCTGAAAATTGCCCATTCAAAGGGGCATTATTCTAGACTGCAGTGCATCGACAGAAAATCACTACACCGCCTTCAAGAAGTGAAAAAGTCACAGAGAAGTGGTGGGACTTTATTTTCGGGGACTTGCCTCGACCTGTCCCGAGTCAGTGGTTACGGGTGTGTTCTGTACATCTTACACTAGAATGCATACAGAACCAGGGGCCACGGGACGCTGGAGTAGCTAAAATGATATTGAAGAAAAGAACCATCCCAACGAACCAGGACTCTTCACCGAGCTAGCTTATGGTGTAGCTGTAATGTAATGTACAGCCAAAGCAAACACCATCATAGCATCGCCTCATACTCTAGTTGGTTTGTAGTAGCGTTAGCCTCGGGCTAACAATATCTTTTTATTGTACGTTTTCAGTAAATACCGTTAAATACTAAATGTTTGTTTATTTGTTTTGTTTTTTTACCAGCTTGGATTAAAACAGGGAAACGATAACAACCAGGATTTGATCAGCAGAATTGTTACTTGTGAAATTCAAAAGATACCCGATCCTAACAGCTTCTCCACAGAGATGTGTACAGATTTAAATTTTACAAAATAAAAAAACACTGATATTAGATCTATGCTTACATCAACTAATAAAAATTAGGTATGCAATTTAATATTGGGAGAGAAATATGGGTTTGGTGCTTCCTGACTTCCCAACACAAAACAAAAGCACTGCAACATCACAGCTGTTCAGAGACAATGTTAATTTCATGACCTACTTGTGCGCCGTTGTTGTTCAAATGGCTCATACACCATGTTTCTATCTTCCAATATGGAGGGTGTAATGCCCATGATCCTGCTACTTAGACTGATTACAGATTGTGGCTCTCACTCAGTGAAAGAAATGAAAGTCCTCTGGCTACCCAATGTCAACAACAACAACAACACATTTGTGGCGCTATATAAGTGATGGTGACAAAGGACAGGAATGACCCAACACTAAGAGGATTTGACCCATTCCGTTTCTCTCACGGACGTCCATTTGCACTCTTCCTGTTGGAATAAAGCTCACGGACGTCGACAACAATCCAAGTTTCCTCTGGACAAGAAAATTGGATAAAGAGGAGGCAAAAGCTCTACAGAGGCATCCAAACACCTACCTTTACAAAGTCAAACAGAGGTTTGCAGTTGAGAAATAATCATTTAGAACATTTAAATCTGGAATTTATGTAACTGTGAGACTGAACCTGATGAAGATGAAGTCTTTGAAATGTTAAAGTCCGTCCTTCAATTAATAAGAATGACTCATAGACTGCACTGTATGTGTGCTGCTCTTCCCAACACCTGAAGAAGAATTGCAGATGAGCCCATCTGCCCTTTTATGCTTCTTGCTCTCAGTCTGACTCATCAAATGTGTTATTGGTTTCCAACTGTTTAGCAGACAGCCTCAAAGACCCTGAGGGGATGCGAAGGACCTTCTTTAGAGGAGCAGAACCATGACTAATGCTACGAAGTGGATACATTACAAAGTAAACCTATTTTTTTTTAAATTGAAGCCACTTGCAGTCAGGTTAAACAACATAGTCAACACTCATTGAGAGCTGTCATTTAATTTCCTATTTGTTCTGCCAGCTAAGAAGATTGAGATTATACATAATAAAAGAAATGTCACATCACTATGCATATTAGGCTCATATGATAATTATGATTACAATGTATAAACCAAATCACTCACTGATAATTCAATGGCAAACCCTGCAGTGGATCATATACTTATAATGGAACCAGTTATGTGCTGCAGTGGCTGACAGTCACTTAGTTGGATCTGGACTTTAACAAGCAGGGCAGGCTTTGCTTCAGTCTCTAATCCATTTTTCCTGGGAGACACTTAAAACCATTATCCCGTGTGCCCATATTCTGTGTCGCCTCCCATAACCGATACACAACAAAACACAACTTTACACAGCCATCTCTTGCATGGAGAGGTAATTACGGGCAATGACGGCTGTCCACCTCACATCATCAGCTAGCAGCAAGTGATTCAGCCTGTGCATGCACTGTTGTTCTGTCAAGCACACATGAGACATAAATGAACACATAGCAGGTGTGCAGATCAGGACAGGTTACAGAGAACATAGCAAAGCATTGACAAGCAACCTTGCAGAAATAACAGTAAGAGGACAAGTTGTACCTGCCTTGCTGATTTAGTCTGTAGAATAAATAAATATCATGGACAGTGTGCTCAATAGCGTTTACAGTCAGGAAGAAAACCTGCAGAGCTTATTTGACAAACGTAGACTGTATAAACATCAGAGAAAACAAAGAGCATGTGTGGGAGTATCATCCACCAAGACACTGGTGTTATGCGTGATTCAACCTTATGCAAAATACATTAGATGTCTGTCATCTACGGTCATGCATAAGTTAAAAGGCGAAGTCACAGCAAAGCAGAAGAGTAGCTTGCTAAGTGATAGTCGGTGTTACGCAATATCAACACAGAAAACTGAGGAATGCGACTCACGTCAGTGCACAAAAACGGTCAGCAACGGGCGATGGATGCCAGCTCACTAGAAAGCAAAAGCATTTGTCACTCTATCTGCCAATGCTGCTTGTAAACACAATGTCAGGGCATGTAATTACGTGCGACAGACATAGAAAGAGAGGCTAGTCCAATGTCACCTACCGTCACACAGTTGACTGTCCCTAGCAGAAATGCAAACTTCCACAACATACACCTCTAAAGCACTTTCACTTCACAGTTAACGTTACAGCCACAGTGGACAATAACAAGACTGAGGGAGTGGCACTGTTTGCAACGATAGTTGCATAAAGCGGATTAGCAAGCTAACATAGCTGGCTATCCCTTCTGTAGGTAAAGCAATCAGTCAACGTTACCATTATCCAGAAAAAACGCTTCCAGTTCTGCTGGCTAGCCCTGCTCCCCGCGAAGTGGTACGAAAGCAATCATAACATACAAACGGGATCACTGAAGCTGCCCAGCAAGGCAGACTAAACCCTGTCGATGCGATAGAGCGTACAAATAATGACAGCAAATTTTGCTTAGCTAGTGAAGAGAAACTAATCTAGCTGGCTAGCTCGCAAGCTAACCTATGTTGCAGCCAAGCCCCACTGCAGCATGTAGCGTTGGACAACAAATCCAGCTATCAATCGTCAGTTAGCAGAAAGCTAACGTTGGCGATCAACTCACCTGGTCAAAATGAGTCCGCACGGGATGAGACGTGGCTATTAACGGGTAATTAATCCAGTCACCCTGAACACGCCAGGGGAAATAGGGTGACGCTAATAACAGACGAGGCAGGGAGTGCAGCTCTGGGAAATCAAAGTGTGAATTCGCTAGCTAACAAGTTAGCAATGCTAATTCGCCAGCATAACCGCTCTATTCTCACCCAATAGCCACAGTCACACTGGCTTCAAGTCTGGCTGAATTGGTCACTCACGCAATATCCGTTGTTTTTGCATCAATGCTAGCTGGCAGTAACTGATGTCATCATGAGGCAAGCTGACCAGGCGTTAATGACTGTCAAGCGTTAACTGTCATAACTGACCAACTAGCTAGCTGCTAACGTTAGGCAGTGGCTAGCAAAGTTTGTCTCTTCGATAGGCAGTTCCCTAAAAATGGCGGCGAGGAGAATCGCCACCCTTCTATCGTGTGAATCAAGGAGCAAATGAATCGATTAACACAATCGGAGCGGTGCAGTTAGCTGTAGCCGAGACGAGAGTACACGTGTGACGGTTTTGGGGCGTCTTGTTGATGCTGTCTGGCTGCGCCCTACGGGGGTAAAACCTTCCACTTCCCTAAACTCAGCGTTTAGTGCCATCAACAACCGCAAGCATAGGTGTGTTACATGGATGGGGAAAGCTTTGCTTGCACTTCATGCCTGTCAACACACCGTCAAGAGCTGGCCAAAGACTATTGCACATCCTCTCTCAGTCTTGCCTTTGTCGTTTGTGTGGATGTTTGGCTTTACGCACTGTCAGTCACTGAGCTCCTAACCTGATTATCAGTTTCAGTCTTAATCTGACCTCTACTATAAATAACTTGACGTTAATTTACAGGGTTAAAACTGTTTTCCATGTCCAAAAATGATATCTGATCTTCTCGGGGTGTCATAAAAGAGTCTAACATTTGACCTGGTATCACACTGAGCAGCACATCATACCCTGCCCCAGCTGTGAGGAATTTTACATCAAAACTATCTAATTCTAGTGAACAACATCTACTTAAGGTGCTGACTAAAAAACAGTCGATGGAAATATGCACAGTATATGCACACACAGAAAGCAAAACCCTATCAAAACATTGTGTTAACTAAAGAAAGGATGAACATTAGTGACAATTAATGAAGCTGAAGCCTGCTTGGTTAGCATCAGTATACTCCTTATAATCAAAGATCTACATTTCACACGTGAGATAACTTGGATATCACATCAGTGCAAACGTGACACCATATCTCAGGGGATTACAAATGTAGCTGTAATCTGCATTGAGAAAGAAAAGGATGTATGCAGCGTGCATGGAGGCAGAGAGGTTAAAGATGGGCATTCCACAACAGGCTGCAGACAGAGAAACCAATCAGAGTGCAGCATGGGGCTCTGAGAGCTCAGATTGGCTGCTTGGTAGCCCTGTTGTCATGATGATGGGAATCATGTCCTGGCTGTGTGGTCTGTATCCAGGCACAGAAGTATACGGAAGCAAATGATATGGATGGATAGGCTGTAGAACTTTTTGTCCCTGAGAGACACGCACAAGCGTGCGCACGCACACACACGCACGCACACAGACACACACACAATGTCAGTACATTAATCCCTGAGTCCCTATTGATAGTGGTGTATTCAAACTGAAATTGAATATATTTATGCAGCATTGCCAGCTTCAAGAAGACATAAATAGCTGATTGTTAAATAAGCATGAAACAGTGAACAGTAGAAAGCCTCCCTCCTGATCTTATGACTTAGGAACTTATCATGCACTTCCTGACTCCAGAGGTTTGAAAAACAAACAAACTCCAGCCTGAGGTACAGGACTACAACTATTCACTTGTTTGAGGCATTTCTAGATCCAGATAAGAATCTAGGATGAATTACTTTCACATAAATGTTTACACCTATGTTCTTATGGTCCTAACAGTATGGCTGACCTGCTAGTTCCTCCATGTTTGTCTATTTCATCACAGACATCACAGCCCTTCCAGCTACTAAAAAGTCAACACTGGTTCTATCACTTTAACCTGAGTCACATTCACTGACCACATGTAAAGGCACCATGTATTTCAGTGATTAAAATACCAGCTTGTTCAGATAACATAGCTAAGTGAAGTATTACATTAGTGCTTTGTTTTTTCTAGTAATAGTTTTGAATGTCTGGGTTTATTCAAGGGCTCAATTTCAATTTGTCAACATTTGCATGTATTTAAATCTTAGTGCTCAGTACTGTTTTTCTCACTGGTACTTCGACCTGTGCAAAAGTAATGTATACATCTAAAAAACAGGTCCTCGTAATGTGCACTCTTGTCGTTTTTTGGGAAGAATATGGTGGATGTTATTAGTTACAACCGTTTTCCACTTCGATAAAAAAAACAACAGATTTGAGGGAAGAAAAAGGCCTATTCTAAGAATAAAACCACATCAGCACACGGAGCTAAAACAATGCCTTTAAGACGTTTAATGACGGACAAGGACAAAGTCATTTGTGTGAGTTGATCATCATTTACTACATTTTCCCCGACACTAAAACCCTACAGCAGCACCACTTAACACAGTACATTGCACTGAACACTACAAAGGCATTGAACACAGGGCAGATAAAAGAAATAAAACTTCAGTGATAAACCTCACTGATAGCTCGCATAAATACAGAAATATCAATTGCTGGTGGAAGTTGTAAGAGCCAAGCTGAAAAATTACAGGACAAATAGAGAAGTAACATTTACGTACAGTATTTTTTTTTTCAAACTGTGAGTGAAACATGTAATGCAACATATCAGATGACACAGGTCCACATCACATGTACAATGAGCATAAGTACCAATGTGTGAAATGTTTGGGGACCGTGTGTCAGCACAGTGTTGCTTGAGCTGAGATATAATATACAGCCTGTAAAATTAACTTTTTTATTTTACAGAAAGAAAAGTCGATATGTGAACCTGAAAACAAGGAGAAATAAAAATGGTATTAATGGTTAAAATAAAAAGGTGAACTGCTGCGGTGGGATGAACTGAGAAGCACAAAAAGTGAGAAGCAAGTGTAAAGATTAATACAAAATGTAGATATTTCGCCACAAGTGTAATTTGATAAAGCAGAGTTATTCAGAATGAAACAAACAATTAAAAAGATGTTGCTGTCCAAAGATAGGTTTGGGAATGTAAACTTCCAGAAACTTAAACTCGCCACAAACCAATTAAATCATCCTGATATAATTAACTTCATTATTTGCTTTTACTGCTCAAAAGCAGAAAAACAAACCTGATTCAAACTCAATGTGGAAAGGCTACAAGAAATGATAGTTTACTTCGTTGAGAAAACCTTGCAGATGCTTATCATAAGTCTTAAACTATGTGAAAGAAAAAAACTAAACTTTTACTTTTTGCCTTAAAAAAAAAAAATCATTAGATATACCAAAACTTAGTCGGCATAAAATTTGAGGAAAAACATCTCACTAAACGTGTATCAAGCATTTCCTTTGCTTGCAGGAAATACGATACCTTCATATGATTTGTTGGTGGCACTGACGTTGTGTTAAGCTCTTGATGTGCTTCACTAGCGTCAGCCACTACTAACAGAGACCCTCCGGTACTTCTCCCTGCCTACCTTTCTCTCAGCTCTGCTTTAGAGCCCACAGCAGCCGATAACAGTGAAGGTGCCAGTTGTGGCATTCGTTACAGCTGTCTTAAAGCAATCAAATGACTAAGCACTCTTCCTCCTTCTGGCTCATTCTATCACTCACTAGCTATGCGCAGAGGTTCAAGGCTGGACCAGACAAATGAAATCCCTCCATTTTTACTTTCTTTCTTCCTTCCTTCCTTCCCTACAGTCCAGCCTTCCCGATGCTTATCAAGTCTGTCTGTGGCTTTCTGGGGAAGCTCACTGATCTTATGACACACAAACACACACACACTTCACCATGAGGGGGGTAGCTCATTGAAACCACCCTGCTCTTAGTACTTTTGCCATGGTTGTTTGCTTTCTTTATCATTTCCTCTCCTCCCTGATATCTCCTCCTCTTCATTCTCTGCACAAGTGTGTCTTCTCTCCTGGCTGAGTGGCATTCAGGCTTCAGCAGTTGCGTTCCTTTGATTTAAGCTTAGCCTTGTTCAGCCCACTTTGGCCCAGCTGAGGAAAGCAGGGATGTCTCTGACTGGGACATTTCGTGTCAAAGCTTTGACGCGCAGGTTACGGTCATCTGTAAGGAGTACCACCTCCCGTTGCAGCCTCACTGTCCCATCTGTGTGTGTTGAGGAGAGAGAGTCAAAGACGAGTAAGAGAAACTCAGGAGATCACACCAATTGAGGTACGAAATATGGGAGAGAGTGGATGGCAATAAATATTACGTACTTCTCTGATCAGGCATGAAATCTTTTGCTTTGTCTTTGCAGTACTGGAGACAGCAAGAAAGGATGACGTCATCATTGTTACCCTGAGAAAGAAAAGAAAGCTAAGTACTGAAAATATGACAAGCATTTGAAATAAGTAGTGACGTTCTTTCAGTTGCTTTCAACTAAAGTTGAGTGCTGATTAACTTGCAACATAAACTCTCAAGCCATACACTGAAGTCAAATTATTAAAAGATAACAAAATAAAACATTTTTTCTGGAGGCCCCTCACCTGTTGTCCAGATGTGTCTTCACTGCGAAAAGCAATAGATTCAAGCTGATTTCCCCGGCTTGTAAGGGCTCTCAGGCAGGGTTCCCTGGCTTCGAACCCTTTCTCTAAGAAAGCCACTGCCAAACGTGCCTTATCCTGCACGGCTCGCACATGGGCTGCACTAACATTATAGTTGCTACGAATGCCGGTGCTGCGGGCCAGTCCTCCACCAAAGCTGTCCTGACCTTTAGCCAAGCCATCCAACTCTGTAATCACTGAGGGAACAAACATTTCAACATGAGTATACATAAACTATTTTTTTTCTGGTTTCATCCCCAACCCTGGACACATGTTCTCCAATTATCATTTCAAAAACTTTCAAACTTTAGACTTTCTTAGCTATCAGCCTGTGGAGGGTGCTGCTACCCAATCATTTTCAATCATCGATGTAAGTGCGTGTGTTCACTGCAGTGCTCATTTAAACCCAAACCGTGATCTTTATTTTAACCCAACAAAGTTTTGTGTGCCTAAACCAAACCAGACATTCTCATAGTGTTGGCATATCATAAATCATCATTTGTTTTCAACAAGGCATTTTTGGACTCAGATCGGGCAGCAGTAGAGAAATAATTTAATATATATTACAGTCTTGCAGATGGTCTCCTAATACTCTAAAAACATTTTTTGTTTTTCTCGCGCTTTTTGTCAGTCCGCCCCACCCTGATGGACCTTTAATTTCTTTGTCTTACCAATGAGCGGCACAACTATGATGTATTTTCCACACTGGAGGACCTTCTTCAGTCCCCCCAGGTGATCAATGAATCCGTTGGTATCTGGAACCAGAAAGAGGGGCCTCACTTCAAGCTCCAGCTGCCCACCGGTCTGCAGCACTGCCTGAAACACACATGTTAAAGTTCACGTGAAATTACATTCTACTATTAATTTAAACCAAAAAAACCATTGATACTTACTATAACTAGACACAAGCATGACCAGAGAAGAAATAAAATATTTCCGGATCAACTGAAGTTCTTTTGCTGTTCACACACTTCGGGATCCACTATTAAAAATCGTTTTACATCAATTACTGACACTGATTATTAACTTACCTTTAAACTGTTAGCTATATAGCCCACAACATTTCTTTTAACACACATTATATTGATATTTAATGTTAGATGTGTACATAAATGCATAAACTACCTCTATTTTATCCCTGCGCTTCTGCTGCTCTGCTAATTTGTTGGTGAGGTCATGGCGTCGAGCTTTCAGCTGTCTGATGTCATTCTCGCCGTCTCCTGCCTCCTCGACGTCTTCCTCCCCTTCTGACGCAGACAGAGACGACTCCACCTCCACTATGACATCATCACCCTGCAAAACAGGCACAGAAAAGGATACAACACCCTTCGACAAATTGGCAAACAGGTCAAATTTAGAAGGAAATGAGTGCATGGAGATATGAAAGTAACCGGGGGTTTGAGGAGGTGAAGGTAACCTGAAGAGAAGTAAAGAATAATATAAAAAAACTCACCTCTTTTTCTGTTAGAGAATCCTGCCTTGGCCTTTCATCCATGGATTGATTAGATGGAGAAGTTGCCACAGAAATGTATTTGCCTCCCTTGAATGCCAGCAGAGGCTCTTCCTGTCCACACAAAGCCTCCAGAAAGTACTTCAGCACAGTCACTCTCTTGCAATCTGCTGCTATTGCCTGAGGAAAGAGGATGGGGGTAAATGTGGAAGAAAAAAGGAGGACGCAATACTTGTACATCTTCCTTCTGAAGGTGATAGAAGAAGGAACAGTAGAATAGACAGTAATTCTTCTGTATAGGCTGCATTCATCAGGACTGAAGAGTTTCAACATAATGAAATACATCTTTATTTTCAGCTCACCATGTCAGTGTGTTTGTCGATGTAACAGGGCTCCTGAGGTGCAGCCAGCAGTGGTATAAAGCCAGCCAGCAGTCTGTCCTCTTTCAACTGCAGTACAGTTAACTCCTCATCTCCCTCGCTTTCGTCAGTGTCAGCTTTGTACAGCGGCACCTCTTCATGGTCCACACGAGCCAGCATATTACACAGATTTGCCAAGCACTGCCAAACGTCAGGGCTGCCACTTGATACAAATGTACAGACACAAGTGATAGTGAGGAGCGAGTTCATCACCAGCACTCAAGAGCAGGACCAACATGTAGGGATTAAAAGTACTCACTCCATACTACAGGGTGGTGGGTTCCACTGTTCTGGTTGTCCCAACATCCAGTCAGACCAGACTTTGATGCTCGGCAGTAATTCTCGAAGGTCTAAAGGAAAGTCAGAGACCCTCACCATACCCTCCAGTTCCTCCCCTTTACCCTTGTCGTCTCCCTCCTCTGCGGGTATGGGTTCTGAGAATGAAAGAGAGTTTGTAAAGGCCGGCACTTGATAGTAAAACAAGTTTGTACGATGTGAAGAGGAGTCTGACATAATATTCTTAACATGTCACCGCAGCTCTACGAATGAAAGATAAATAAGGCTTATTTCAGGATATCCAAAGAACACGCGTGTGTGTGTGTGTGTACCTGCGGGAGTATCTCTGAGCAGCTCTGTGCAACGTTGCACCATTAGTGCAAATATGCCTAGACCCAGGGCAGTGCTTTGCTCTTGCAAAACAGACCGAGATTCTCCTTCTTCACCTGACAAACAGAAGAGAATTTGAAGCTGCATTTCGTCCCGCACAAAAGTTAATTCAATTAGATAAACACTTTATTGGCATTGTGCAAAGTGTGACTACAGAGATATGAAATGCAGTGTGTTAAATGTGTCTGCTCTTCAAGTCGAAGAGCTTTTACATTTAATCCCCTCTTTGCATTTGGGTTTCAGTTTACCGGGGTATGAACATTGGCAGTTATCATGCAGCTCATCTACAGAGTTGAAAAAAGATGGAGGATTTCACCCGTGTGTGTCCTTTCCTCGTTCACCCTTATTTTCTAATTGGAGAATTCTTAAACAAATGGTTCTGGTTTTTGTTTTTTTAAAATGGGAAAGTGATTTGATGACCAGATATGTTTGCTGTGGTAGCCAAACCATTCAACTTAATTAAACTTGGACCTTAAACTTTCCAAATTTTACAATATAAAATCCATTTTAAGCTACATGCATAAACGTCATGTTTCCAAGTCATGCAATTGAAGAAATTCTGCAGATCTGAAGCCGAATTCGTCATCTAATAACGAAGACAACCGTGTCTTTGTGTGCAGCATTACCTCTGCTGAGGGCATTGTGTATGGTGAACATGTTGATGGTGATGATCTGCAGCATGTGCGTGCTGCCCAGTAGAGACGGGCCATGCTGGAGCAGCACCCTGAACTCCTGCAGGACACGGCTTGCCACTCTGGGAAAGGATTCCATGCTATACAGGAAGGACACAGACAAACAGATGCGGCATTGTTTTCTCACATTGCACTTAGCTTTCTTCCTTGACAGCCATTCCGTACTTGCAGTAACGAATGATTTTATATTAGACATAACTCACCCCACTTTGGTGAAGAGCTTCCCATGTGCATGCAGGAAACTTAGAATGAATCTCTTATTTAGCTGTACAAAAGCGAGAAGACCAGAAAGAAAAGTATTACAGATCTTTAGGCAACATTTTTATTTAGCGAGAACATAAAAAAAAGTAATGTCATTTTTCAGAGTGTCCATTATTGCAGGCAAAATGGGAAGAAACTTAAGTGAGACAAATAACAAAAAGGAATGAGGAGAGAGAGAGAAAAAGAGAGATCTTACATCACTTGCACTGAGACTGCCCAGCTCTCCATCCTGTTCAGAATCTCTGCTGGACTCACTACCTCCTCTCTGTTTGGATGGGGTTGCTGCTTGTCCACTGGGACGAATCCAAATTTCCATACGTGCTCCCTCCTCCCCTCTTCCCCGTCCCCTGACTGCTGGACCTCTGGAGCCTCCTTCCTGCTCCTGCCTCCTCTTTCGCTCCAGCTGCTCCGTCTGCAAGAAGAAAGTCTGTAAACAACTGACAAATGTGCTTCCGATTGTCGCAGTGTCATTACCATATTATAGAAACTCAGTAAGATTGGACAAGCAAGTGTGTAGTATGAGTAAATAATACAAATATTCCTGCAGACCTGTTGCATACATACTTCTGTTGTAAATAAACTTGTTGTTCCAACCAATAATAATATCCATAAACAGTTTCAGATATTTTGAAAGCTGCTATCCAAACCAAGCCTTTGTATTTATATCAGAGAACATCAATCATCTGGACCTAGTGTGACCAACGTGACTGACCTTGCGCTTAGCTTCTTCAAACAGACTCATGAGGCTTTCCTTTGCAGTCAGGATGGGGTTTGAGGCTGCCAAGCTGCGCATGTAATAATACACAGCATCTAACTTCCGCTTCTGTAGGTGAGAGAGAAAGTCAGAAGACAAGGAGGGATCCCAAAATAGGATGTATACTGAAGGTGTGAGCAAATAGACACATTCCAAATTAAAAAGGTCCTAATGTTATAACATATACTTACTGTATAGACTGCCAGCAAGGCCAACTGGTTATATGGTCGTCCATTTTTGGGGGCAATCTGCTGGGCTTTCAGGTACCAGCTGACAAAGAACAGAAACAAAAAATTAAGTCTTCAAACAATATTCAGCTTCTAAAATTATATAAAACTACCAGGACACTGTTGATTACAGCAAACTTGAATTTTTTTCAAGGGGGAAGGAATAAGCAGTGATAAATTCTTCAGAATTGAATCAGAAAAAAAAGTCCTTCTTAAACTAGATGTTTGCCACTTTTAGCCTCCTAGTTGAGTCATGATATGTGTACATATACCGAGCTCTTACATGGGTTTAAGATTTTTTTTATTATAAATGCAGAACGCTCAAATCCCATCTTACCTGCGAGCCTTGCCATAGTTCGCAGAGTCACTGGCTTGTTCCCGGTAACGCGCTATATCTCCTTGACAAATCATACAACGCTGAGCGCTGATAAGTGCATACTTAACCTTAGAAAGACAGAATCAAAAGATTGAAAGAAAGAACTGCAAAATTTGGATCAAACAACAGATTACAAATATTTTAGGTTGTGTGACTAGTACCTTACTGTGAAAAGAGCTAAGAGTTTGCAGCCAAGCAGCTGTGAACGGGCACAGCTGTGCTTGGAGCCTTCAGCTCAACATTCTGACGCGCTCACGATGTCAAGGCTAACATTCTCTTCTTTAGCAAGTAGTACATTCACCATGTTCCCAGTCTTGATTTACAGTCGGTTACAACACTAGTTTATAGCCTTGATAATTAAATTAAATATAATAATTAATAAATGTAATTAATCAATACATGATTTTCTATTTCAAGATAAATAGTTTGAGCAAATTGTAAACACGCACACAGAGCAGAGAGTGTCCTTACCGTTTTGCGTAATGGCCGAGACCTTATAGCGATGCCATCCATGTAATCCTCAAGCTTAAACTGGTACATGGTTTGTAGCTTCTGAAGAAGTGCATCAAAGAACTGTGCTCCCTGTAAAATAGACAATGACCACAATAAGAGTTGTAGTGACGAATATTTAACAATGTAGCAATAAGTCATTGTCAACTTGAGCATGCACAAATTCAAGATCAACTATCCTGTTATTCAGAAGCCTATAAGAGTAAACTTATCATGGCATGTTCAGGTTGTAAATGCAGTAGTATGATATATATATACACATATCTATACTGTATGTATATATACTTTATGGATCCAAACTCATTGAAAGTCCAAAAGAGGCTGTTAGTAAGCCCGTCTTTAAGCATCTTCACACAACATACTGAACGGTGCGTACTGATCGTCAATGCGAGTCACACACCTTCAATCTGCTCTCGACTGGTAAAACCTCCCCTATTTAAATCCACACGCATTCCTTACCTCATCAAGCAGAGTGAGCAGGTTGTTCCTGATGTGAGGGGTGTCAGAGGCAGGGTCTTTGAGTAACTGTCGGAAGCGTTCTATGACTTGGTAAAAGACGTTCTTCCACAAAGCCTGATCCACATTCTGAGAGTCTGAGAGTTCGATGTCTGTCAGAATGACCTGCTCATACAGTCCCAAAAGGTCCACCCTAGAAAAGACGAGGTTGTAACAAGACAAAAACAGTATTCAGCAGACAAAACAACACAGTCAAATAAGTAGACTGCGCGTTCTACTTTCTGTCTCTCTTCCCTGTATTGTCTTTGCACATCTTTTTCCCCAAATCCTTACCTGAGCTTGGCCATGCGATCCAGTCCATCAGCACTCACTCTGTCTCTGGACAGCAGGTTACTGAGCTGAAGCTCTTGTGCATCTGCAGCCCTCAGCAGCCTCCCCAGCTCCCCTCTTGCTTGTTGCTCCACCTCTTCCGATGTCACTCCTGCAGAATAACCTGCTCCTCTGTAACCACCACAAAACTGACCCACACCAGGGCCTGGGTAAACGCCATTAGCTATTTGGTAGGGCTCCACATATGGATATGGATAGCGCTGGCTGGTGTTGGTGCAGGGATTTTGTTGGTTGCTGGCAGGCATCGGATAGCAGTAAGGGTTGTCAGAGTTTTGAAACTTGTAGTAGGCTATGGCAGCAGCCTGCTGCTGGGATCGGAAATGTTCACCCTGCGGGACCGGAGGACTGCTTGACACTTCATCATCAGTGTCCAGAAAGTGAAGTTGTCCATATCCAGCTCCTGTCTGAAGATATACAGGCTGTTGGAGAGTTGGATGCTGGGAGGACTGGGTGCGGGCAAGAGCAGGTTTCTGGTCAGGATTATTCGGATCCCAGAGTCGTCTCACTCCTCCTCCCCTGCCTCCTCTACTCCTGCAAGCTGCCCCTCCCCTAATTCCACCAAACAGCATCCTTTGACCAACTTCAGGTGAATTGGATATGTCTGTGCGGGCTGGAAGCACCAGGATCCCCCCTCCTCTGCCACGGGGAACTGGGCCTTGCTTTCGATGGTGTGCATCTCCACTATTTGATAAGGTACCTGCCTGTTTTTCAAGAGAAACTCTAAGGATTCCTCGACCTCCAACTTTGTTCCCCTTTGGTCTCTGCATTTCTTCCCGCCGCACCGCTGCACTCCGCCCTATCTCCCTATATTTCTTACTCCTGTCCTCTGCGATGTCACTCATCTCACTTTCCTCTCTTGATTCTGTAGATGATTCCCCGTTGGTTGTCCAGCTCTGTAAATGACTTCTTCTGCCTTCTCCACTAATAGCCTTCCCCTCTCTGTTATTGTGCCTGGGCTCCAAGTGTGGCCACTTGGAGTTCTCCACAGTCATTCCTAGTCCAGGGCCATCCATACTCGTCACACTGCTGGCCGAGCTACTGCTGTAGGTTCGATTCCGTGGGCGGCGAATATCTGATTTGGAATAGCGCTTTGAGGTTGGTGTGGTAATGTTTGGGCTTGCTTTGTATCTATCGCTTCGTTCTACTGCCCTGTCTCCATTTCTTTGCGTCCTTGTTTCTTTCTCACTATCTCTGTACTGGTTGTTGTTGTTGTTGTCCCCTCTTCTGTTTTCTCTGCGATTCTCTCTTCCTTTGCTTTGGTGCATCTCTCCTGTCCTCCCTGATTTTCTTTCCTTCTCAGCTTTGGCCTGGTCACTCTTTCCCTCCCCACCTCCTTCACCCCCTAGATCACCTTCTCCTTTTCTGGAATCCTGATTTCTCTCTTTCTCCCTCTCTCCTCCTCTTCTCCTGCGGTTTCCCCTTTCTCTCTTCTTCTCCACCTTTTCTTCTACCTCTTTTGTTCCAGCTGCTTGTTCTCTTCTTCCCTTATCAATTGCTTCCACTTTTTTGCCACTTGCTTCATCACCATATTGGCCTTCCCCTCCAACTTTACCTTTTTCTTTAATGCAGAGTTTTTCTGCTTTGTTTGTAAGTTTCTCCATGGTAGCATCGGAGGGTAATGGAGGTTTTTCCACATCCCGACTTCCTTGTTTTCTGTTTGTTTCACTGGATTTAGCCAATTTGACTTTTTCCTGATTACCTTTTACTTCTTTATCTTTCCCTCCCGGCTTTTGTATACATACTTTGTGTTTCCCCTCCTTTTCCTCTGTGCTCCACTGGGATTCTGGCTCAATTTTCTGGTCATGCCTCCTAGGAGGAGGCTTATCTTGCTCACTTCCAACTCCAGAGTCTTTTCCCTGGACGTTTCTCCGACTCCCAGGTTGATAAAATTCTCGATCAGGTTTGCGTGCTTTCTTTGTTGGTTTTGCAGCTCCTGCAGGTCCCTGTTGTTCTCTATCATGTTCAACACAGTCCTCTTCTTCCTTTACTTCTGTTTTGGCCTGTGGGTGGGTGTCCTTTCTACAGTTCAGCATGTTACTACCATCGCCCCTCATTCTGTCTTCAGACCTTTTGTTTGTACTCATCTTCCCATCTGTGCACCCATGTCTCTCCATAACAATGTCAGAGACACCCTTTGCATCATTGTTGGATTTCAATGGTTGATTATGCTCATGTGAATCAGAGGCTAGTGGAACGTTGTCCTCACTTTTCCCAGTTTCACCTTCCTCACTGTCACGGTGACGACGTCCATGCCCAGCTACTGGCAGGTGGCGGTGCAAATCAGGGCCCTGCCTATGCTGATTACGTGCGTGAAACTTCTCTGCTGTACAAAAATACACAAAAAGAAGACATTTTGATACCTGAAGTCAGTCATCAACACAATATAATGGAGCATGTTGTTTGAAGGGTAAGTTGGCAGGTGCAGTATTTCTATTGTCAACAAAACCAACATGTCAAATACAACAATGCCCTCAGTACTTTCCAGTTTCCATCCATTTAAAGTGGACAAGACTTTTCAATTTGGCCAAAAAGACATTTCAATACCTGATATTAATTACCTGTCACGATACCGTTTCAACTTCATCAATTACCTTTTTGTTATATAAAGCAGTCAAGGCAATCGTAACATTCGTTGATAAACAATCGGTACTGACAAAACGTTGTGCGATGACAACAGTTGAGCCTGTCGGATGCAACATTGTTTTCTGTACTAACACACCTGAACGTCTAATCTCTGCTAGCAACACACTACAAACAGGAGTAAACAAGAGAAACGGTGCAATGAATTTTAGATTACTGTGTTGAATCGTGTGTCAACGGTCGCAGAGGAAATACTTGTTGTAGTTGAAGTGCTTTTTAAAAACAATCCGCGCGGGATCAGCAAATGGACAGGCAGAAGGCTAGCCACCTAACAGCATGAGCCGTTACAAACTTAGCAACTCCGTTGGCTACTTTAAGATAACGCGAGATTCCTCCTTGCTCAAAATTTACCCTTATATGAAACCTATACCTTCCAATTATCTGTCTCGCTTTCTCATACCTTTCCGACAGTCCGTAATATTGCTTGAATTCGACGCTTCAGCTCTGAGTTCCGCAGCTGAGATTCGCACTCTGTCCAGTTCGTTCGCCATCTTTGCTTTCACTAAACACAACAGGTATGGCGGCTCAGTTGGATCAAACATATTCCCCACTGACGTTGCAGCAAAGGCAGCTGGGTAATGTATTGCGGCTAAAATTTCTTTCGCTCTGTTTATAAGTCATTGGCTTTATCCAAGTAATAGTTTTAATGAGACAATGTAACGTCTCAGGCAAAGGTTTTGTACTGTATACCGTGTACTGTTACAATTATAGCATCACAACAATGCAAAATGCAGTCACGAATCTGACAGGTCTGCAATTGAGATATATTTGATGGCAGAGTTTGAAAATGGTGTGTTCCCAACAAGGGAACCGGAAGTACCCCCCCAAACAAATGATTGCTTAAAGTTTTCCAATCTTGAACAAAGCTAAATTGGTGTTATTGTAGCACCCTCATTCCTGTCAGAATCATGATTATTTGTACAATGGTTCATATACTCTTCGATGTCATCATTTTCTAATACTGCAGAACAAATATTATTTATTCAAAAACATGTAGTTATGTAATTCTAATGTAGGCCATGACCTACATAGCAGGCCTAGGGGAAGGGGTCTTAAAGGTCTTCACATTATTTAAAGAAACAGACAGACAGACATCTTACATACATACATACGTACATTCTATTCAGTTCCATTCATCATCCACTAGATGTCAGGATTGATCACTTATTGCCAGTTTTAGCTAAAATGTTTTAGTGTCCCGCCATTAGGTTTGGCCCAACAACTTTCATCCATAATTTTATTCTCAATGTCAGTAATTTACATGAATGTAGCGCAACAGCTTGTTCTTATCATTTCTTTCCTGCCCATCTGCTCTTAACTTTAATGCGATTTGAAAAATAGCATGATGATGTAGTGTGGAAGTATGGGACTGCAACAAATGACAGAAAAACTCAAAATAACAGGTGAGTGTGTGTGTGTGTGTGTATGTGTGCGTCCATGCACATAGGGGGGGTACATGGAGAGTTCATGCAGACATCATCTGTGTGGCTGATGCTAGAGTAAACAGCTTCATTTCCCTAGCAACACCAACTTAAAGGGCCAGACACTCTTGCTCTTCCAATAAATCACCGACACATGATATTTCACCCATAGCAGAACCTCCTCTTCTCCCAGACTTGTTCTTTAATCATGTCCCTTTATTGTTCATTCTCTGTGTTTGCATCACCTCGAAGAAATAATAATCAGGAACATCTACTTCTTAATTACTTTTTACAATATCTTATGTTACTTTCATCAAACTTAGCTATTAATTAAGCCTCAAATCATAAGTGAAGCAGGCAGGCAGGCAGGCAGCAGAGAGAAAATACAGGCAGAAAGAATTGGGCTGCTTACACAGTATATATTTACGTCACAGTTTTGCTAACTTAAAAGTGTTTATAATGGCTTTACTTGCTTGGATAATGTATTAAATTAGCATTGTATGTATGAAAAGCATAAACGAACAAATTACAAAGGTCAAATAAAGACTGTTGATGACGCTGATTATTGTAGCATTAATACAGTATCATCATTATAATCATTATCATTGTTGAGTGCCTATTATAAACTCTGTTTTTAATCAAGTTAGTACATTCATTTTAAAGTGGGACACGCAATTAGCCACAATGTGTGCATGTAGAACGCCTTTTTTGATGTAGTGCTTGCAGTTGTCTCTTGATGAAGTACTCCAGCACGCCAGGGGTTGTAGAATGTTTCGTGTCTGCAGTGGAGAGGTGTAAGAGAGGGAGGGGGGCGACCGGAATTGGTGGGTGTGTGTCTCCCTGTGTGTGTGTGCCTCCATGCGTGCCTGTGTGTGTGTGTGCAGAGTTCTGATTGTCAGTGTTGCACCACAGTGCAGGTGGAGCAATGCAGGATGATGAGAGACACAGAAGGACAGAGAGGGGGAGGCGGCAAGGGAGGGAAGGAGGGAGGGAAAGAGCAAGCGAGGAAGAGAGGTGAGGAGGCATGATGCAGGAGGAGAGGAGAGACTGTGAATACAGATTAGAAAAAGCGGGGGAAGCAGGGAGTTTTTGCAGGTGAATTTCTAACACCAGGGGGTTTCTCCAGCCCAATCACATCTCGATCTCTCCTGCTCCCATCACATCTTCTCTTTCTGTCTATCTCACTCTGTCTCCCCCCACTGGGACACTGGGAGGTGGGAGGATATGAGGATATTAGAGATGACTGGAGTGGAGGAGGAGGAGGAGGAGGAGGAGGAGGAGGAGGACAGATGGAGGAACACAATCAGCAGAGAAAGGTGGAGACAAGAGTGGGACATTGTGGTTGAGGATGGAGCAGTATGAAAAATCTGGGTTTGAAAATGGGGTAACAAATAAAAGACGAGGGAAATAGCTGGGAGAAGAAACGAGACTGATCCACACCTCTAGTAGTGGGATGCAGAAATGAAAAGAAGGCGTGTATGTAGGAGACAGAATGAAAGACTGAGACAGAGAGACTGAGGGCCAGAGGCTTTTGTGACGCATATTTGCCGGCACTAGTTGTTTGGAGTAGAAACATTTCAACTGGTTTTAATGTATAATTCACAAAAAGAGAGTGACAGGGGAGGAATGAGCAAAAGACAACATGAGATGGAATTCAGGCAGTGATACGTCGATGCAGCGGAGCCGAACAGAAAGTAAAGATTTTTTTTTACAAGTCCAAGGAACAGATTGTACCATGCGAGCTACTGACTGCGTTTCATGACCTCATTCAAAGAAGATTTTATTAAAAACAGTGATTATGGACCAAAAGTACACTAACTGAAGATATGAATGTAACACTTAAGATTTACATGTAATTTACTAATGGTTAAAAAGTTCAACTACAAAATGCAGGTACAATAGAACAAGGATGTTTTCAGGTTATAGCAACCTTTTGCACAACCCAGTGACAAGATGATAAGCACTGTCATGCAGGTCAAGACCTCTGTTTAGGACGACCTGCATGTCGGCCAGCTTCTCTCAGGCGGTTCCAAACGGTTTGTGAAGAGGTTCTTCGGTTATTCAAACCACACAATTCATCAGCTGTAAGGATCGCTGCTCTTGGGCGGTCACGCAGATTCAGCTTCCTGTTGACTTGTGACATCTATGGCAATGAGTTGTGTGACCTGAAGGATTTGGACCTTTTCTTGACCCAATCATAAGGAACACTTGGAACCAGTTAGACATCAAGGGAATACAAATATCTACAAGATATTAATATTTACACATTAGTTGTGGTGTCCTTATGGCTGTTTCCTTCTTCCTTCATCCCTGCTTCATTAGAACCAGGCTTATATGATAGCATGTGATGGCTTGTCATATACGCTGCTAAAATACTTCTTGTAATCTTAACTGATACTTCCGATGATCCCCATGTAAATTGTGCATGCGCACCTGCACAAATGACTGCCCACGCTCCTGTACACAAACACTGGCGTTGCACGTTAATTACATTCAGCATATGACTTTGGCATAATGTTGTGAAGTTTTGCATGAGTCACCGTTGGAGCTACAGCAGATGAGAAGAGACGCCGTATGACTTTGCAAAAGGACAGCCCATCTAGACATCCTTCGCCACAGATATGCAGTAAATGTAATGAAGTCATAAGAATAATCTCGTCATGTCACCTCATGCCACCTCAGGTAAGTTAATTTTGCTGGAGCAATTTAATTGGCTGCACTGGCTGAGGTAACATGTCACCGAGGAATTACACGGACCAACACACACACTCCTTCCTCTGCCTCATACCACATTAATAGCATATTCAAACTTTTAGACTAGATATGGATTCACAATGTTTGTCTGTGCTTAAGCGTGCATTGTATGTGTGTGTGTGTGTGTGGAGTCGTTGCTGTGTGTGGGTTTGGGTTTGCCATCTCACACATCTTGTAGGCGAGCAGATCATGGAGACAGTGGAGGACACGACGTGGGGGCGAGAGGGGTTTCACTAATACACACCCACTCTTTCCAAACCTCCATCTCACTCTGACACACACACACACCCCCACGCCAAATACTCTCCTCCTCCCTGGCTTCTCCTTTGACAGAATCCTCATTACGGGCACGTTTGGCAGCACAGTCTTCCTCCCCCTCTCTGTCTCTGTCTCTATCGCTCCGCTTCTCTCTCCCTCTCTATCTTTTTCATTCGCTCGTTCTCTTTTGCCCTGCTCATTGCGTTCGAGCCAGCTTGGCAATCAAAGGGAGAGAAAACACAAATGAGAGTGGAGGGGTGGTGGAGGGGGGAAGGAGAGGAGGCTCACTGGGATTTCAGTATGAGTCAGAATGGGAAAAGGGGAGGTGGGAAGGCAAGGTAGGCGGCTGTGAGGAGAGAGGAGAGTGTTTGGGAGGAATGAGGTTTTTTTTTTTCTTTCTGTCTTATCTGACTGCATTTTCTGTTTGGAATACAGATGAGGAGATAGAAAGAGAGCCAACAACTGGGCATGACAGACAGATAAGAGATTTGAACAGAAATAATCTGCCCCCTCACTCACGACCAAGCTTTGGAGATATAAGTTAAGTTGAATGTTGAATATGAGTTGAAGGTTGGTCACAAGAAGGCCGATCACTTCAAATCAACGATGGATTTCTGGTCAAACTGAACGAGCTAACGTTTCATACTTCACACTCGTAACCAACAGGGGGCGACATATCACCGGGTGTCCATCCCGGTTGTAAGGACAAGGAAATGCTGTCTTCCTTAGCATGAGCTGGAAGTTGAAACACTCAGTTTACCAGTAGATTTAAGTTCCAATACTCATGATCAATAGTTTTGGGTAGTGACTGAAAGACAGAGTTCGATAGTGCTGAAATAAGATCTCCCTGTGCCACAAGTTTGAACTTTACAGGACTCATGTATTGTTCCACTTTTGCCACCATTGGGTGAAGAGCCCCGGAGAAAGTTAGTTAATCATCTCCATCACTAACTATCCTTTTATCGTAGTAGAACTGCAATTATTTTGGACTGATATTCGCCTATCACAGACATATCCCTATGTATTTGTGAGTATGTATTCCAATATGTGCCGACCTATAATGCAGAAAGCCTCGCTCGGGGACATTTGGAGATGGTGTTATCACATTGTTTACAACATTGTGGCAAGCAGCTGAGGTGAAGAGATGGAAATAACAGTCAAAGGTATAAACCAGCCGAAAACCGATCAATACCAACATTACGTAATCCACCATCTTCTGAACATTAGTCACAGTGTTACCATGTGAGAGAGCGCAGTGGTAGATTCATGTCCTCAGAGAAGCCCAAGATAAAAAATAACCTCCAATGTTTCAATATCAGATTTGTTACTCGCTACTATCGGTATCAGCATCTGCCCCAGAATGCCAGAATCATTCAAGCTTGACTGAATATATAATTCATTCATTCGGTGTGTGTATGCGTGCTTGCTTGTAGTCGTACTTTGGGCAATAAAAGGGAGTGTAACAACGAAGAGGAGGAAAGTGAGGAGCTATTTCAATCCATTCATCTCCACCCAGGCTGCATATTCATGATGGTTGTATGATGGAATTGGACTATGCATACTTGTTTGCACACACTTACCTACACACACACAGAAATCCGTCAGGTGTCAACACTATAAAGCTGTTTATTTGCAGCCGATGGAGATTCAACACTTTGGTTGAAATTCACATTCCTCTTTTGAAGTCATCGGACTCTCAGAAGAAAAATAGAGCAACTGTTTGAACAGAAAATGAGAATAAGATTGTTTGTTGTTCTTTCTTCTGTTTCATCATCGCTCTGATTCTCACTGTGCTGCTGTGATGGTTTTTTTCCTGCTAACTCATAAGAGAAACATCCCACTTGGCCGCCTCTTGTGGGGTATAAATGTAGATTTTAAAGTCATGGGAGAAGCGAGAAACGGACGGTGCATTCACATAATTCGTACTTCAATCATTCTTCAACCATCAATATAAGCAAAGAAACGCTGCACATTCCCCAAAACAAAGTTGACCATGTTTTTTTTCTGGACATAATCAATGACATGACTTGAAATGACTTCCTGTTTTATTTTGTACGTACCTTCACTGTGTCATCGTCCTGTGTTTTACTTCCTACCTCCCTTCGGTTTCCCGCTCTTTTTGTTATTGCTTTCACCCGTGTCTCGTCTGCTGTCAGTCATGCCTTGTGCGCTTTGTCTCGTAACCCAATCAGCTGCCTGCCTGCCCATGTGTCAGCTGTGTCTTGTTACCTCATTTGTCCACTTTGTCTTTGCGTTTCCAGTTTCCCCTCTGCTTTGGATCCTTCCATTTGTGGGGTGAGTCCGTATTTGTTCCATGTCTTGATGTTTTTTAGATTTCTGCCTTGCAGCTTTTATTTTGTTTGTTAAAATAAATACTTTATCTGTTGCCTTCTTCTGGTTCTCTGCATTTGGGTCCACCTGCCTCCATAACACCACACCGTGTTATAATTGTGACACACAAATAGGTTATCAACTGCCCATAAGTGTGATTGGTTATCACTTTGTGAGCGCTGTGATTGACTGGCAACCGTCCCAGGGTGAATCCTGCCTCTAGCAACATGAATGTATTCTCACTTTTAAACCTTGTGCGGAGGGAACTCCTCGGATTGGTTGGCTGTGGAGTCCTTGCAGTCTCTCCACAGGTGGCCCAGCCAGTGTGACCTTAACAACCTTGAGAAAGGAAAAAATAATTCTGGTGGTGCTGGAGCAGCAGACTGATCATCAGACTGTCTCCTTGTTTGATTTAATGAAGTTAATTTATACTTAAAATGAGACTAACAGTATACATACACTGGGTGTATCCTTCTTTCATGACTGCTTTGGTGGACAGATTAGAGGAATAAAGGGACCATTCATTTTAATATGCTTCTTATGACACTGGAGTGAAGGGAGCATTAGTACTGGGGCAATATTAAACCAGTATATTCTTTTCTGCAGGCCTGTACATCATTGTTAGAGTTGGCTACCTTTTAGATCATATAGCATAATTTGCATCCCAACAATTATAGTATAGTGTTTGAAGTTAGTTTGCTTTTTAATCTTAACTTCAAATCATTTAAGATTTGTACATTAAATCAATCGTGAGCAGGGAAATCACATTCAACTCATTTTGTAATCTCTGCATAGAGTCATGAGGAGGAAACAGACAGACCATACATAGACTCTCCTCCCGTCCTGATGTATGCTGGATTTAAAAAACAAAAAAACAACCCCGAGTCCAAAGTGAGCCCAATTAACAAAAGTCTCCCACTGCGCACACCTACGTATGTCTGACACTTCTTTTACGCACGAGGGTCTCCCCGTACCGCTCGACGTGTGAAGTTCAACTGTGCCGTGGCTTTACGCAGAACTCGCTCATGAGGTTCCTTCACGTACGTGGACTCCGGATTGGCTCCGGATGATCGTCCAAATCTGAACATGAAGCAGCCAGTGCGCTGCACCAAACATTTTCAATTCTAAGCAGGCAGCTGCATCGATTCGTTGTCACGTCTGCACATCACGATTTCCCCATCAGCATGATCAGTTGGTACTATTTTGACATGCTGGTCTTTATTGGACTTAATGTGGTTGTCAGCGGCTCCACTAGAAGAATACTGTATCTTCCCCTCCAGCAAACAGGTTTGATCGAGAGCTGAAGGCTTTTTTTTAAACACAAAATAGCTCGATAATTTCACTTGATATGATCAGATTATCACCGAAGAAACAACCAGATGTTGTCACAGAAGCACTGCCATCGCGTATTTATGGCAAATAAGAAATATATATAAATTCATCCGCTATGAAGTGTGACCATGGAATACATGTTTCTATTGTTGATATACTCTAAATATCTTAGGAATTTATCATCTCATTTCGTGTTAATCTGGTGGTAAAGAGCTCACACACGCATCCGACATGCTATTTCCATCGTGCTTTTTTAAAGACATGCACGATTCAGTTTACTTTCCTCTCCCTTTTATAAATAGCTGCACTCCGTTCAATGACGTGGGATACGCACGTACATGTGTAGGTGAATCTCTGAATGAGCCCCCCCTCCCTCCCCTCCTCTGTTCCCTCTACTAGTTACTACGGGATCTCTATAAAAAGCCTACGGTTGATGGGAGAGCCCGGTCTGTAAGGGAAGCGACTTTGGAAGAAGAGGGACGGACAGCGTGTGTGCGACGGCAGCATGGCACCGATCTGCGCTGACTGTTTCATCTAGACCAAGTCAGCGAGTTTAGAGCTAGAACAGACATAAGGACCACGAGCATTGACCGCAGAGGGAACTTTAACGAAGGTAAGTTGTATTCCCATTTCTACATACTAGATTTTGTGTGTGTGTGTATTTCAAATTCTGAGTGATATTTAACCCAGAATAAGATTAGGCGCAAATTATGGATAGGGTGTATTGGATGGGTCAGCCTAGTCTTTAACTGACACTGTTCTATTCTTCACTCCGGTTAGAAGTTGCTGCAGTGTGACTCATTTTCTCTCCCATGTGGGCTGTATTCAGTCTGCAACATGGAGAAAGAGTATTTCGCATATAACCTGTGGCAAACCACCGATATATGCCTTTTTTTCTCAGTCTGGTTCACTCTGTTCCAATTGAACACGGACAAATCTAAATCCCCGTGTGCTGTTATTAATGTTCACCTGCCATGCAGGTTGCGCCTGGTTCAGAACCGAAAAGGGAGACGCTGATTTGGTTGCCACTCAGACAAGACAGGCTCTGCTATGGTCAATATGGTGCCGACCACTTCAAATGTGCAAATGTCAACTGCACAGTGGCACGTGCGCGGGCTCAGAGGCGCACACACTCTTCTGTGTGGGCAAGTGTGTGTGTGTGGGAGGGGAGTGTTCCTCAACCCCTCTGTTTTTTCGAGAACACTTGGCACCGGGAGGTTTCCGGTCACAGTGATGACATTATAGCCATCACTTTCTTCCGGTGTGGCGGCTCACTTCTCTCCTCCCTCTCTCCCTTTAAGCACTTCCGGCCGTTGTTTCCTTTAACTTTTTTTTTTCTCCCCCAAGTTCTGTGACGTCGTCGCCCAGTGAAGTCAGCCCTGCGTCATTCTTGCGCACTTTGCAGATAGGCTAGGCAGTCACCTACTATAACCCTTTTAAAGGCATCGCACGCACGCACGCGCACACCGCAGTGTGATCCTCCTCGGTGCGGGGGTGTGAATGCGCAATGGAGATGCTCGTGCACGGACAATAGTGGGTAGAGCGAGTCAATGAAAGCCCTTGTTCATTCACAACTCGTTATGTTGCCACAGTGCAAGACTTTGCTCACACAATGGTAATGTAATAGCGGAGCAAAGAAATTCTGTAACATGACGTATTATAGACATAAGAATAGTCTTAACAATTGCAATCCAAGAAAACTTAACTGTAAAAACTTTAAACATTTAACATAACTTTTCTCAAACAGCATAATGCTCAAATCTTTTGAAACGGGAAGCTTTGCTGTGACCTCATAAGATACAGCGACTGAAGGTTTGATTTCAATGGACACTTTTATAATTCCGTGCGTATGTCAGCGGAGCATCCGCATGCTCGTCAACTCAACCCACACGACCGGATTCTCCCCGGTGCCTTGGAAACCGAGCCAGACCAAGCCACTGCCTACGCGCTCTGATAAGCCAGGCGGCGGGATGGGGCGAGAGCCGATTGGTTTGCTCTGCGCGTGACGTCACATGCCCGTTTTCTAAGGCACGTGACTTTTCCAGCACCAAGACGCTGCTGACGATACTGGTCACCTGACCGAGATTATTCTGTAATGGGAGCGGAGACTGCAGCGCCTGTAACGCGCTGTAGACATAGTTAAACGGGGCGGTACAATGTGTCCTAGGAGTTCGTCTTTTATAGGTCTAATAAATTGTGCTGACCTTTTTATAGGCTCTGCTGTTCTCGCTGTAAACATGGACTCCAGCGGTCTTACTCTTTAAAAATCTGCTGGTAAAGACTCGGGTCTCACGCTGTCTCGATCTCGGGCCACTTCAGCACCGCGGACAGCGCCGGACTGTCGCTGCTCGTGGTGCTGAAGCTGAGAGGAAGGGCGGACCTGTTGCAGACACCATCACCAAGAAATGATCGGTTCCATATGAACAGAAACATTCGGCGACGTGACAGATCGAAATGTATTAATGGGATATATTAAAGTAGTGGTCTTGGATTTGCATTGGTAGACTCTAAGAGTTCTTGCAGCCAAACGCTACTCGCCCACTCAGTGTCATTATAAAGTGATCGGAACATAACTATGTACCTCAGTTGTTTTGGAGGAGAGAGAAAGGGGATGTTTTGAAAGTAAAGTAAATTAGTCAGTGAATTCAGCAATAACCTGTTGCGATAGGTAACTAATGCAACAATAAGCCAATCACTCAATAGACCGCAATACAGTG